>VZTO01004135.1:242843-335569 GCA_013400615.1 Syrrhaptes paradoxus
TTTTTTTTTTTTTTTTTTTTTGCTAATTCTTAAACTCTCTCAGAAGTGGATACATTTCTTAAACTCCACTTAATTTAATCCTCCTGTAAATATTTAAACTTCCTGCAGTTCCCTTCCGAACCTATCCCCTGATAAATCCAGCGAGACTTTTCTCACCTCCATAAGTCAGTAATAGTGGTGTGCCAGCTGTTCATGAAAGATTTAAGAGCTGATTTAGGAAAAAAAAAACACCCCAAGATATTTACTCTGTGCATGTGTGGACATAATGTCTGAAAGCCAATATGCAACATGATTGATTTGTGGCAGGTACCCATTTTTCCCCCATGAGATTGGAGGCAAAATCTTCCTTTGAAGGGTGAGAAATTCCACAGGTAGTTGTGCACTGACACCCAGGATGCTGATCACACTCTCCAGAAAAATTGCTTAGTTTCAAAGCCAGAAGATAAAGTACGTATACTAGCAACCGTGGCTGTTGGCACAATGCTGGCTCTGGGAACCCGTGCTCTCTGCGTGGCAGTTTTTACGTTGGCGTTATCATCTGCTGAGTCTCTCCTGCCTTTCGTCAGGGGGCTGATGGAAGCAGGATGGTTGACTTCATAATGCTTGGTTCTGGTGCAACTGGAAGCCCCTGTACCCTATCTCAACCATTCCTAAATATTTTTTTTCCCATACTTTTTCTTTATAACCCATGTTAGTAATTTACAGACTACTTTCTGGACTCTCTGCACCTTCAGCAATCATCTTGTTGGGCTGTGAAATATCTACTCAGCTATCAAAGGTACAATGCCTTTTGGTGACCTTGCTTTTCACCATGCCTTTTTTTTTTCTTCTCTTTTTTTTTTTTTTCTCCAGATGTGTTGGCTTGAGTGAAATTCAAGAATTTCATTCTGAAATTCAGATGTGTGCATAAATGTATTTGTAAATTGTAAAAAGCAACAAAACCCAAGCAAAAATGTGAGCTGCTGGGCTTATGAAAACAGTTTTCCCATGGATCTTTTACACAGATTGTCTCTTTCCCTGGCACTGTCCCTAATGTTTCATGATAGGCAGAAACTTCTCTCTCTGTGGGTGCAGTAATTCAGGTTTCTGTCTCCTCTCCTCAGCAACCTCTCTTTGTGAAATGTTCAGGAGTTCAGCATCGTGAGGATTTCTGCTCTTCTGCTGAAGTGAGCTCAAACAGGTCAACGGGCAAGAAACACCCAAAGGACCTCTGACATCCAGAGGCAGGATTTCTGACACACCTCATTGCGTAAACAAGTGAGGCCAAACTTGACTGCAAATTGTCTACAGGTGAGAAAGGGAAGCTGGAAGAGAGCTTGGAGGACAGACAGATGGAGAGCCTTCAGGCAGGAGGAACGAGACCTATGGCAAGTGTTTGGCCGTTGGCCAAGTGTTTGGTCTTGGCACTTAGGTCAAAGTTGGTGGGAGTCTTTTAGTAACAAAAGCAATGGCCACATGGAGTTTTCACCCGATATTTAACAGCTCCCTCAGCCGAAACAGGCTGAGCGAGGGCTCAGGAAGTGTCTTGGTGGGTAGAGGAAAATACCACCTCTTCCCAAGGCGTGGGAGGAGCACAGGATGGGGCACCCACTCCAGCACCCTGCCGTGCAAGCAGCAATGAAATACAGTCCTTTGCATGAGTATGAGCAAGTTGACCAAAGCTGGGCACAACCCTCTAGACGTGCTCCTTTCACACCCTCTGCCAGTACACACCGAGGAGGAGCCTGGACTCTTGCTCGGTATTTGTTTCTTGGCAGCAATGAGGTCTAATTTTGGACACAAATGCCAAACATCCAAAATATTTTGAGAGAGAAGTTTAAGTGTGGCTGAGGGTGACCTCGAGAAGCCCATCTCAGCTGCTTCTGCATGAATGAGGGCTCCATGGCTTCTCCTCACAAGTGATGCTGATGTGGGACACGGGTCTCCATCTGGAGTAAGCCATCAGTGAACCGGTAGACTCATCTCAGTATCTCTGTGTTCACCCTTGGGCATGTTGGGCATTGCAGTCTTTATCTGGACAGCTTGTGGGGTCAGGAGAAAGGTAATAGGGTGAGGGGTCTCAGCCTGTGTTGTTCAGGGGGCTGGGCCATGGTGACAGTCTGACTGTCTGCTCTGGCCTTAGTACAAACACAGGGTTTATTTTGCTGCTCCGTCAGTCTCGAGGCCCCTTCTGCTGCTCTTCTCAGTACAACGACCCTGCAAAGCAGAATCACCAGCCACCTTTGTCACCTCACTGCCTGTGTCTGAGGACGCTGACCAGCCCTGCTTTGAGCATGCACGCCTCCATCTGTCCCCAGCCAGCTGCAATTCCCATTTCTCCTCCACGTTGCTGAGAAGATAGAGCCCTAGCATCTCAGCATGCTGAAACAAATGAGTGCTTTCCCAAGAGAAGGTTCTGTACGTGAGAGCGCCCTGCCCATCCATCACCCTCCGGATGGGAGGGAGGAGGGCTGCTCAGGAGCTCGATGGAGGTGCTGCAGCTCTGATTTATGGGTTGGGAGGGTAATCCATCACCCTGGGTGGGAGGCTGCCTGGCCTGGTGCTACAGGGCAGGAGAGCAGGTCATCTGCAGCGCCGGGCGACCCATTCCTCCCGCCTTCTGCTGCGGCGTGTTTGCAGACGAGCTGAAGAGCTGCTCTGCGGAGAGGCAGGCTGAGCCTCACATGGGGAAAAGCTCCCTGTCTCCACACAGAGAGGGAAAAGAGAGAATATACTCTTTGAAGGGAAATTGCGAATTGTAAGAATTATCCCCAGACTACCAACTCGAACCTCCTGCTCGGGCCAGCTAGAATTAAGCTGACCCCAGTAAGGGAGGGAGGGTTCATATCTTGCTCCTTAAATTGTCCAGAGGCTTTGCTGGACTTTGCTGAGTTTTCCAACGTCATTAAAAACCCAAGGAGCTGTTTCTGGTTGAATCTGACCTGCCACATCACAAGTCCTGGCAACACCCGAGCCGTGATTACGGCAAGTGGGAGTTTGTCTCTGGGTTAGGGTCCCTATTCTGCCACTGACTTTTGGTGTGCTCCTGGTCACATCCCTTCATCTCCCTCTGGTGAGGTTTCTCGTCTCTGATTAATGGCGACACTTGGTACAATATTCCCAGCTCAACGCCCTGTTTGCCTGTAAGGTCTTCAGGAAGCATCTCTTGCAGCTTTGGGGCTACGAGCCACTCCAGGCTCTGTGAGCACAGCTGCGGACTGTGTCCGTAAATCGCCAGCTGTGCTCCATTTGAAGGAAATCCCCAGCAACAGAGGCATTTCAAGACTGTTTATATACATACACATTGTTGTTTTACAATACGTATATATGGTTCCTTTTAATAGTGTAACCTTTTGAGTTTATGTGGTCGCTGGGGACTGTGTTCGCCCAGAGAAATGTCATTTCTATTTCTGACTTAAACAGTAAGAAGGTGGCAACTTCCTGCCGGGATGTCCATGGAGATGACAATAACTCCTGCCTGTCACAACAGGTTTCCACATGACTTTCTTGCGTGTCAGCTGTGTTGCTCAGGGACTGTGCAAAAAATTGCTTGTTTACCTTGCCACAGAAAGTGGTTTTTGGTTTTTTTTGGTTTTTTTTGTTGTTTTTTTTTTTAAATGGAAACTGTCATAGTGAAAGTTGTCCAGAAATAGAGAATGTTGGTAAAATTAATTTTTTTTGTTTTTTTGTGGCAGGATATGGAAATATAATTATTTGGTGAAACTGGCAGGGTGGCTCATGGGAGCTGTCATTTGGAGAACACATCTTGTTTCCCATGTAAGTCAGACTCCTTTGTCATATCATTTCCAGTGAGAAAACACTGGCAAAAATTTTTCTTTCATAGTCCTAATTTGATGTAGTTCTCTCCCCCCCTGCCTCCAAACAACAAACTCCCTGAACAGAACAGAGCAAATCAACATTTCTTTGGCAAATAGACCTTGGCAAAAGCTCCAAACCGTTTAATAAAATTTTGAGTCTTGAAAGAGAGTCTAGATGAAGGAAAGCCAGCTAATTTACTTTCTGGAAGTTTTGTGTCCATTTGCTGAAACTTTAGGAGTAAAGGCCTTCGAGAGAGGTAATTTAATAAGAAAAAAAAAAGGCAGTTTTTGGGTGAGTATTGAGAAATACTCTGCAATCTGCTCAAACAACTAAGCTTCAGAGCTATCAAATATTTGTATCAAATCCATTATGGACAATCTATAGATCCCAGCTTATTTCCCATGTTATTTCACTTCATTTGAAGCAAGAAATAAGTTTATGAATAGGATGAACAATCAGTGCATCACTGGGGAAGAGGACAAACAACAAAACCTCACTCACCGCATTATGCTTTTTGGAACAAATTGCACAGATAATCTAGAAGTTTTGATAAGAAGAGGTGCTAATTTCACCCCGGGAGCAACTGAAACACCTAATATGGTTGTATGAGGAAGGCATGCGCTGAAACTTGGAAATGCTAAAAAAAAAGGTACAAGGGAGTGGAGGATTTGCTTCTCTGTATTCTGTTGGTGTATTTCAGATAATTTGAAAACCCATCCCCAGGCAGCAATGTAATTTCACCTTCACAGGAAAAACGGTAAGTCCAGGCACTGAAAGAAAAAAGGAAGTGCTCTGGTTTTATTGCAAAGTCAGTAATTTGGGCAACCAGTGGTTCTTTTTCGAAGGACCTTCAAAAATGACAGCTGCCCTGTTCTCAGAAATGGGAAGCGTGGATGAGGGGACGTGGCCCCTGGGACCAGAAGTCCCTCTCCTTTGTATGGGTTGGGACTATTGCTGCAGCAGACTTAGAATCATAGAACCACTGAATCACTAAGGTTGGAAAAGACCTCAAGGATCATCAAGTCCAACCGTCAACCCAGCACCACCCAACCCACTAACCCATGTCCCAATGTACCACATCTACACATTTCTTGACCCCTCCAGGGATGGTGACTCTTCCCATTCTCCCCCAGGTCTGAAAAAAATGAAAGGTCTGTCCAAAGATGACAAAGATGCTCCTGAAGGCTCGGTGCTGTGCTGGTCAAAGGTGGTCCTGTTTCCTTTCATGAAACTTTAGCCTGAAAGCACACTTTAAATGTGAGAAGTCAGGAGCGTGGAAGGCAGGAGCAGTTCCCAGGGGACTTACCGAAGGAAATTTTAATGTGTTCAGCTGCCACCCTTGCTCCATGTAGAAGAAGGGTTTCTGGGCAGGGAGGGTGCTCAGCTTCCATCACTGCAGCTCACTGATGGTGTTCCTGGACAGCCAGGACCAGATCAGCCCTGGGTCAGAATCCAGCAGCTCGTGGTGGGTTTAACCCTCTCAGAGCTGCACCTCCCTGAGCCCTGTGAGTGGGACACCGAGCTACGTTGCCTGCACTTAAAGAAGGGCTGCTGTGGGCTACCTTGGTGGTCAACAAGGACAGAGAAACATCTCAATGACACCAGTTCTGCCTAAGAACTGAGTCCTCCCTTTGGGCTGTGGATTGTCCCTTCCCGTGTTCACATTCCCTGGCAAGACTTCTTCTGGCAAACCCTTCTGTGCCAACACGTGCAGACATGGACAAAGAAAGACCCTGTGGCAATTGAATCACGACTTTTCTTTCCTTGCCTTTTGATCTACCTGTCCCTTTCACTCCCAGGTAGATCATGGTCATGCAGATGGCCGTTAATGCTGGCACTGATTAGCAGCAGCAGATCAATCACAGAAAGCAGGGCTGGCAGGGATCCCAGAGGTCACTTGCTGACCGTCTGCCTCTGGCCACCATCTTTCATCCATTTCAGCCAAGTCTCTCCTAGAAGACATCAGCGATGGGCGCTAAGCACTGTCCAAAGGCACTTAAATCTTTACTGTTAGAAAGTAATGTAAGCTACATAAATCTTATGTTTATTTACCCTTTTAAAAACAGGTATGCAAAGGTTTTCAGAGATTTTTGCAGATATTTGTGCAGAAAAGGACACATGGAGCTGCCCGAAGAGCAATCCCAAAGTGAAGATGCAGAACTCCGGCTATGGGGTGGGGATGTTTTGTTTCCCCCCCATGCAGCGGCAGGCAACTGCTGGCTGTGCAGAGCAGCTCCCTGGAAGCTGGAGAAGATCAATACAGCTTTATCGGTTGAGAATCCAGCTTTGTCTCTTTGGCATTACTTATTTATAAAGGACTCTGCTGTTTAATAAGTTCTGGGCGCAACTGGATTTATCAGCTGGCTGATCCAGCAAAACAAGAAGAATCCATCGGTCCCCCCGGTGCTGCAAACTCTGCAAAATCCGCACAGGTAGCTACCTCCTCATCGCCAGTTTCTCCCTCTAGCACTACTCCAGCACAGGGATTTTTTTTGGTCTCTCCGGCTTGGTTCCAAGACCAAACCTCTGGAGAATGACTCACCCACTGGTGAAGAGGCCACCAGCCAAGTGTCTGTCCAGGCTCGAGAGGACAGGAAAAATTGGTTCCCCCAGAAGAAATTCAGGTGTCCCCACATGGACCAGGACTCCTCTCTGCTGCCAGTGCTGCTTTATCAGCAGGCAGAATTGCTTCCTTTGCAGCAGATTTTTTCTCAGGTTATTTTTCCTCCACATCCCTGAGGCCACACTGATGTTTCTTTTTATGCTCAGCTAAGCAGCTGATTGATTCTTCCTGGAGTTTTTGCTGTACCGGCATGAGCAGGGGACTGAGCAGCCCCCAATAACACAGCAAAAGTCAATTAGCTGTACGAGACACTCAGCTGCCTACAGCCAGAAAATTTCCTCTCCCAGCCACTCCACCTGGAACCCCATCACTCTGATGGCAAGAAGATGCTGCCTCGTTGCCTGTAAATTAGGAGCCCTGAAAGAGGAGAGGATGGAGATCCTAGATCTATCATCAGTTCTTCAGTGCTCCTGTTCTTCCGTCTGTGCTCTGGGCAACCTGAAAAAAATATGTCCATCGTCCCATGGCTCCCAGAGGTTGATGGGATGGTTTAGGGAGCATTCATTTCAATGCTACTGCATGTACGTACGTTAGAAACCATCTCCTGGCCGGTAACAGCATTTGGGGACATACCCAGCGTTTATGAGCACATCACCATGTTCATGGAGCAGCGCACAGCTATGGAGGCGGGTTGTTTGTTAAAAACATAATAATGCTTCATCCAAGCAGTCAAGGAGAAGTGACTTGGCAGCACTTCTGAACAGCCTTTGGGAATACACAGTTTTAAAAAAGGTATTCTTCATGGCAGAGACGCCCTGCCCTTGGCCGGGACATTAGACTTCATTATCTTCAGCGGGATTTTCAGAAGTGCCTCAGATTTGCTAGAAGGACATTTCTCATCCTTAATGACTTGTGCTCCTAAATTATTTAGGTGTCTTTGATAAGTTCGCCACTAATCCTACCAAAAGCCAAGCCAGGCTCTTTAATAAGTGTAACGCTGCCTGGCAGACGTGCTGCGCAGTTGATGGAGCTGATTAAATCTGTGTAACTCACCTACCCAGAGATAACCATCCTGAACGCTCCCATTTTTCCTTCTGTCAAAAGGTAAAAGGACTGTTTGGTGAGTACCCATCAATGAAGGATGAAAATTGTGTGCCTGGGCATGCACAGCCAATTCTTGCAGCAAACCCCACCAGTCTGGTAGTACTTTGTACCAACATGATTTGGAGGCAATGTTTATCAGCACATGCCCTGGGGCTGCAGGTCTGGCGTCTCAATATATGTCCTCTATGTGCAGTGTTGTCCCTTGGGGTCCAGCAAACACCTGCATTATTCACAATAAACCTGCAGCGTTCACCCCTGGGGCAAATTTAACTGGAAAGTAGGAAATGCAAATTTTTTTTTGGTTCAAGCAAAACAGGAAATTACATGTGCTCTGAACAGTGGAGCATGCACATTTTTTTGTGCATGCTCCTTAGGTATGAGCAGAGAATTTCCTGGAGAAAAGTAGTGTGTACTCCACCAACCTCTCCTGCAAAATACTGACTCTGCAACCAAGGTGTTACTGTGCCTGCTGAAACTGCTCAGTGGCACTGATGGTATTATCACATACCTCTTCTGTTCTTGAGCGGGAAGCTGTGGCCCCCTGCCTTACTTCGCAAAATTAATTAAAAAAATTAGCAGAGGAGTCTGTGTGGTTGACTCCTAAGTGATCCCTCTTTCTTGAAAGAGGACAAACACAGATGAGCATGCTATGTGGGAGCAATGGAGCAACACCAGATTATTTTCTGTCAGTGCTCCCAGAGTGCAGCATCTCACAGTGAATTCCAGCTGTAGAAAAATAAAAAGCTTTCCAGAGAGCAGATTTTGCTGGTTCTTTTTTTTTCTTTTCTTTTTTAAAGCAAATGTTTTTATGAGAACACGTTGGCTTTTATTATATTTTTAATGGCAAAAAAAAAAGTTACAGTCATTTTGCCATTTTTCTTTAAACAATGCAGCATGCTCACTCTGCACATTATGGCTTTGACTTCTCCGCAGATGTTAAAATGAAACAATTCCGTAATACGTGGAAGACTGAGCAAGATTAAAATACACTGCTACGAAAGTGAAGGTTTTCCTCCTCAGACAAAGCTAATGACATTTAACAATCAGCTTAAACAAGAAACAAACAGGACTTTCCATGTCATGGAAGTCACATTCAGAATTTCATTACAAAATGGAATGAAAAAAATAATTCTAAAGATTCAGGTGTTCCCGATTTTCAATCATCAGCATCCCCTGGGGTGAGTTGAGGATGGTTGTGCGCTGCAAGCGTTTTTTCTTGTACCTCACATCACACTTTAAGGCTGCTCCAC
The DNA here is from genome assembly GCA_013400615.1 of Syrrhaptes paradoxus. Taxonomy (NCBI): domain Eukaryota; kingdom Metazoa; phylum Chordata; class Aves; order Pterocliformes; family Pteroclidae; genus Syrrhaptes; species Syrrhaptes paradoxus. Next base: position 251,559 of record VZTO01004135.1, read on the forward strand.
CTTCAGTATGCAGGGATGTTCTCCACCAGCCCGTGGCATTATATTTAATAATGAGGTATGTCCTCAGAGCAGTGAGCACAGATTAAACCCATCCCAAGCCCCCAGGAACAGGAATTATGCTATTGATGGACTGGAGCCTGGGCCTGGGCAGGCAGAAGTTCTTGCTGCTCACTCCCAAGCACCACATGGTGTATGTCACTGTTGTCTCAAAATCACCTTTTTTTTTTTTTTTATTTACCTGGAATCTGTCTCTTAAGGAGCAACAGTAAATAAAAGTAAAGCTCTCAAATTCAGCTCCCCTTGCAAGGCAGGAGCAGCTGTGCCCAGGGTGGAATGGGTGAGCTTAAAGTAATGTGGGAGATGGAGACACAGAGGGAGGGAGAACTCGTTTGGGAGCTCAGGCAGGTGTTTGTGCAGTGGAAGAAAGCTGAGCAAAGGAGAGGAGAGATTAGCAAGCAGCAGGAAGATTGAAAAGTGTGGGAATCTGTTCAAATAAATTAGTGCTTGCCCATTTGCAGCAGGAGGGGTGGTACATCAGGTATGTATGGTTTTTGGGGGGAGTTGTCAGGGTTTTTTCAGAGAACATCTTGCTTTAGAGCAGCATCTCTCCTCTGATACGTGGGAAATGCCTGAGTATTCCCATGTACAGTGTGGTTGCATAGATGGACGGAAGTGCTGGAGGAGCTGGGCTCCAAACATGCAATGCTGATGCTTCTCTGCATGATGCATGTTTGCACTGTGGGACCTCTTGCTGATTGGTGTGGTAGCTAACAGATTTGCGCTGGGGTTCAAAAAGTGCTTGGGCAATTTGAGAACAGAAAAGTTAATCGTGGGCTATTGAATGTAGAGATGCTCTTCTCCAGGAGCCAAAATCACTGGCAGCCAGGTTTGGGGGCAAGGAGTCTGAGTACATTTGTTCTGATCTTGTAATCTTCCTTATGTGTCTGAGGGTTATTGGGTTAGCTCAATTTTTAGTTACTTCTTTTGCTGTGGATGTTAGAGGTTAGGGAGCATGCAGCACACAAGGTTGCAAGCTCTCTGCCCTGTTCAGCTCGGGCTGGAAGTGGTATGTCTCATTTATATGTGTTGCCGGAGCTAACCTAACAAATATTCTGCGGACAGAGAACAGCGGTGTCTGCAGTGTGCTTTGGGGTGCTGTACAGAGATGCTTTTCAGAGTGCTTCAAGGTCCTATTAGCTCTTCACGCTGCCAGTCTGGCTGGCAGGGGGGTTCCTGCACCGGGGGAGTGCCTGGAGGACCTTCTGCTGTGGGCACCTCCACAGGCTGCACCCGAGCCTGAGGGTCTCTCAAGCCCCTGAGAGGTAGAATAGAATCGGTGGGAGATAAAAGTATCTGAAGAGGAGGCACCTAACTGTGTTTTTTTGATGCCACTTAAAATTCCAGTCACTTTCCTGCTGATGCTTCTGTCCATCATCAAAGTGGAATGGGATCAGAGAACCATGAAGAGTAAATTTATATTATATTGATTTTTTTTCCCTTTATTTCCCCTTTCTTTTTTTTCCTATATGTGAGCATGACCTGTAATGGAGAAGGTATCCTGCAGCCGCTTTGGCTCCCAGTGGTAGATGAGGATAGCTTTCTTCCAATTATACGGTCACTATTTGGGTTGCTCCTCACCAAGATGACCCTGCATCAGTTGGGTCAGCAGGAGATGACTTGTTCCTTTCCCAAGGTATCTATCCGGAGACCCGAACATCAGCTAGGCGTGTACGATCTTAATGAAACTGTGGTCAGGCTCCTGTGCCTCTGTCTTCCAAGGACAGAACTCGGCTCTGGTGTTTTAGTGAGTAGATATTTATCATGGTTTCCTATGAAATGATGGCTATCTCACGATGATGTGTGTGTCTCCTTGCACAAGCGGAGCTGTGCACCTCAGCCCTGTAACTCTGAGCCTCATTTCTGCAGAATCTTGCAAAACAGTATGGAATTTCACGGGGTTAGGGCAAAGAAGGGCAACCCCCGCTGGTGCTGTCTGAAGGAAAAGGCTCAACACATCACTGGCGAATAGAGACAGCACACAAGTGAGAATTGTCATCGAAGTGCCTGTGGGAAGGCGCTTCCAAACCAAAGCTGTTAATCCCTTGTGGTGGATTCTCCAGCACAGCTTTTCTGATGCCTGTAGAGACAGTGCATAGTGTTGATGGAGATGAGGCAGTTGGTGCCCAGTCTGTCCTTTGTTTGTCAGTAGCTAGCAAGAATTATCAGCCTTTGTCAGAGAATTTGAACCAGTCTTGCCCTGGAAGAAGGGGAGTGAGGCTAGAAATGATGGGAGATAGCATGCTCCCTGTTCATATGGGGGCATTTGTACTACAGGAATAGTGGCTGTGCCCTAATGCTCCTGCACACCTCGCGTGACGTGAGAGCTATAGCCGGTGAAGTCACTCCTGCCCTTACAGAGCATAGCGCCTGGGTGTCAGCCCACCAACACGGATGTGACAATCCCCATTGCTGGACTGTTTAGGCTCTACAGGCAGGAATAGCAATGAGAGGTGTCTGAAGCCTTACTCATTACCTGGTGATGGTGTCCCTTGAGGTCGACGTCTGTCATACAGCTTCCCCTCCTCGATCCCTGGGGGGAAGCGGGCTGCGAGGCAGCATGGTTCATCTGCCCAATTTTAACTCCTCATGGATAAAACTAATGGTGCTGTAGAAGTGCCTTAGACAACAATGCCTGCAGAGCAGTCTCATTCCAGGTGTCATACCAGTAAGGGTATTGACTGGTCCTTGACAAGTCTCTTGGAGACAAGGATGCCAGATAGCATTGGCCCTGCAGAGATGAACAAGGGTGCAGCAAGTCTTGGGCCAGCAGCAACACTGAGTGACCGGGTGCAGAAGCATGATTTGAATGACTCAATCAGAGTGAATCAGCACGGGGTCTTCAATGCAGCTGATTTCCACAGAAAGACTACACACTGAACTCCAGGGACCATACTGGTGTGCTCCACCAGAGAAAAAGTGTGACTGTCTTAGGTGTAGAAAGAGATTCTCTACGTGCTGAAAATAAGGAGAAGTTTTGAGAGAGAGAGAGAGATTGTCTTTCCGGTCCTTCATGTTGCTCCAGGTATGGTGTCACGCCCTCTGTTGGGGGAAGCAGCATTGGAAAGGATGGGTGGGGAAGCGCCATGGAGCAGCATTACTCGAGGACTGACGGGAATGGTGCACAGGGAGATCAACTGGTGGCTTGATTACAATGTGTAATTACCTCCCGGAGAGGCAATGTCAGCTGCTGAGAGGCTATTAAATCCAACTGAGAAAGACATGATAACTTTTTTTTTGGTCTTTCTCCATCTGTTAAAGTTAATTTAATATCTTCACTGATTTTAAAACACCTATCGGTAGTCTGTTCAAATGCTGGACTTGGCCCTGGAGCACAGGACTCAGCAGGTGCCAGCTGGAAAGTAAAATATTGCTGATAGACAGGGAAAAGGATTGCAGCATAAAGTCTGTTTCCTTTTGCCTTTGGCTAGAGAAGCATGGCTCTGTGCAGGGAGTGAATCAGTCCTGGAGCGAACCTCGTGCAAGGACTGCAGCAGCTTTGCGTCCCTGTCTTACTGAGCCCAGCAAGCTGCAAGACCAGTCAGCTTCTGCTCCCATCTCCCCTCTCACTTGGCTGTGATTTGGTGCGGGGGAGTTTCTCCAACCTGAGTGGTCCTAGGGCTGGATTAGGGAGTTTGACACTTGCCTACCACCTAGTGACAGACCTTGGTGGGCAAAGGCAGGTCATAGAATCATAGAATCACAAAATCATGAAGGTTGGAAAAGACCTCAAGGATCACCAAGTCCAACTGTCAACCCAACACCACCCAACCCACTAACCCATGTCCCGAAGCACCACATCTACATGTTTCTTGAACCCCTCCAGGGATGGTGACTCCACCACTTCCCTGGGCAGCCTTTTCGCTTGCTTCATCTCACATGTTTGTGGGCTGATGTTCTGGGTAAGATGTCTGTACCTGCTCTACTCCCAGCTGTCCCACGTGGACTCAAGAACAGCAGAAGTGAACTAGAGGACTAAGCACACCTAAAACTCCTGTGGAAAAAAGGTATCAGATTTAATAGGTTATGCGTTCTCTGTGCGATTAGTTGCCATGCTCAAACTGGTAGTGGAGCAATGTTGCCTTGGAGTACAAGCCTATTGATGCCATTGCTCTCCTGATCAGGTTAAAACCCAGTGAAAAGATCCTCATGTTTTTTCCCAAAAAAAAAGTTCTGTCTTGTCCCCATTCTTCCAAGTGCCTATTTTTCAAATTTAGCAACATCACTTGAATTACTGAAAACCAGATTATATCGTGTCTCCCTCTTCTCCAGCAGGAGCACGATGGCTATTGACAATGGGCCATCAATCATGTTTTAAAAAGAGCCGTCAGTATTAGTCAGGAGAAAGAATGATTCAAAGATTTCCAGCAAAAGCTGAAAATATCACTAATGAAAGGCCGAGTGAAATCTTTTCCTAATCAAAGCCTCAAGTTGTAACGAGAAGCTGCGTGCTTTCAGAATGCCTTATCCTGTCACTGTTCTGACTGTCCCCAGCTAAAAGGAGATGATAGATCTTGGACTCACAATGCAATTTAATTGGCATCCAGATGGTTTTGTGAACAATGTTGTAGAAGCTGCATTTGAACAAGCATTTTCCTCTCGCCTGGAAGTGCTTTAGATAAAGCATAAATGCAATGCATAAAAATGACATTGGCTTCTGATCACCCCGTGCCATGTGCGCTCATTAATTAAGTGTTCAACCGAGGTCAGAACCAACAAAGGGAACAAAATGCTGCCATGTGTGCCTCTGAGATGCATTTTTAAGTGTTTAATAGTTGTCTAATAATCCCCCCTTTTAACTTTAGCACCGATTTTGATCAAGAAAAGTAGCCAGCATAGGGAGGAAAGACAGAATCTAGCCCCTGGCTAAGATGGAAAAAACTGTGTAGGGTTGCAAGTGAGGTTTCTGGGTGAGGGTCAGACAGTTAAGAGTTAATCTATTGAAATACATTGCAGATTTTGTTTGCATTTTTCTCCTTTTTGCTGTCTTGGCAGGTGGAGGCATCTGCGGGATGCTTTGCCAAGACATCTTGTGCCATGGGGACTGCAATGATTTACACGTCTTTCTCTCTTGCTTGCAATTAATTGTGGAGCGCGCGCTCAAAACTGCGCTCTTCTGGTGTGCCGAGAGGATTTGGGCAGAGTGACTCGGGCAGTGCAACTCAAGAAGGCCATGAAATATTCATGGCAGATAGCTTGGGCAGGGGTCTCAGCTGTCGTGGATCCCGAATTCCAGATCCCGGGTCCTGGATGACGGATCCCGGCTCCTGGTGGAAATATCTTCATTTGCACAGTTTGCTCAAACTGCTTGGTTGCGTTCAACTTTTTAATAGAGTATTATTCCAAGACTTCATGTTTTCAAGCATAAATTAAGCACTTAAGAAATAATTTGTAAATAATTTGAATCTCTTCAGCTTTCAAATGCAAATTCTGGTGTGGTCATTGTTTGTTGATATTGGTTTTGCTGTAAAGAACCGAGTATGGGCATAGGGTGAGAGAGCTTCAGATGAACTGATTTCACCCAACACGTCTGGCAAGCTGAAAAGTACCCCCACACAAATTAAATTATTTTGGGCCAAGTAAAATGTTTTACAGAGGCCAGAAGAGAAAATTTTATGCCACAAGCACAACCCATTGAAATAAAAGCCAGAAGAGAATCAAAGGAGCTTTGAAAAATTTCAGGGGAAACCACGGAAATGTTTAAACTGAGAAAAGCCCATTTTTTTCACAATTCCATTTTTTCTGTCACAAAAGTTTTGGATTTGAGATGCTACTGTAAGGGTTGATCCTGCTGGGGGCAAGACTTTGAGCTGGGCATCAGCGGTCTGATTCGGGGTCCTCCTAAGGACAGATCAGTATGCAGAGACCAACAGTGAGACTTTGTGGGTGGGTTCAGTGGAAACAGAAGGAGGCATCGCTGACCTGCTTTGTGGCTGATGCTGTGACCAGCTGTGGAAATCCCGATCTGGATGGTTATGTTTTGTCAGAGCTCGTGTGGGTCCCCCATGGTCCCAGGAGGCTGTGCTGGGCTTGGGGTGCTGGAGTAGCCCTGCCCCACAAAGTCTGATGGCCAACATCTGTTACAGGAACCAGTTGTGTAAATCTCCCAAGCTCTCTCCTGGCTTTAAGAAAAACCATAAACCTTGTTCTGACATACAGCCCTGCCATTAGGGAGACAAGCCAAATTATACAGATAGCTCCCATGTCAAAATCCTCTCTGGAAGTGCCGTGTCTTACAAAAGTTGTCCAGAGAGATTTATTTCAATCCTTCCAGTTCTGGACTGCCAAGACCTTCTGGCAAAAAAAGTGTTTCTTGTTTTTGCAGCTGAAATGTAGTAGAGGTACATAAGAACAAGGGTAATATAAAAAAACCCCAGCTGGTAAATGCCACAGAGAGACTTTGAGTACCAGAACTGGTGCCAAATACGTAAGACAATATTTACCTGTCTCCTGGGATTTGTTACAGAGTGCTGGGGAAAAATGTCCCGTAGATCGCCGGAGGGCTCCTAGAGCAGAAGGCAAGAAAATAAACGTCAGGACTTCAAGGAATAAGAGAGGGACCGATGTTGTGGTCAAGTGAGGATCTTTCTGCACTAGTGTTCCTAATAAGCTGTAGGCTTGGTAGGTTGTTTTTCCAATGAAGACAATTAAATGAAAAACTGCAGGGTGTTGAGAGTTTTAGAAGTGAAGTCTGATGCCATTGTGGTGGAGAAGGTAGAATGCCAGCTGGATATGCTTTGGGTTTGGTTGGGGCTGTTTGCTCTGTCAGTTGGTTGTTGGAGGCACTGGTGCAGTGCTTTGAGCATGGTGGTGCTGACGTGGCATGGAGCCAGGCTGAAAGATCTGCAGAAGTGTGTCTGCTTGTGCCAGGACCGCTGAGATACTTGGTTTTGCCTCTTCTCTACAAGCCCTGCCATGGCTCTGTCCAACTGCACTACTCTCACCTGCTGTTTTTTCCATCAGCCATAATTTCTCTGCCAGCAGTAGATGAATGCACACACTCTTGGCTGGGACGCTTTGCAGGGTTCTGCCCAGCGGCTCGTTAAATTGAGTTCATCCCTCTGGCGCTTCCCCTGACGTGCTGCGACTCTGAAAAGCACCCGCGTGCGATACCCTGCGCTGTCCCAGCGCCAGCTCAGCCGAGCTTGCGGGGCCTTGAGATGAGAGGTGAGGGTCCGTGCTGCTCAAGGAGCTGCTGGAGGGAGGAAGGGGGGTTGGTCTTCCCTTGGTGTCCTTTCCGGGGGGGAGCTCTGCCCCAGTTCCTGAGCATAGCCCCTTTGCCACTGCTTCCCCTGTCCCACTGGTGGTGGCACCTGGATCAAGAAGGGCTGGCCACCAGAGCTCCTGCCTGGGCTTCAGCAGTCCCCCAGGTCTCAAGGGTTTCATCGCATCCTCTGACCCGTGTGGTGTGCTGTGTTCATTTTTAACCCTTGTGGGAGGAATGTGAATTATCAGTTATCACTTCCAGCTCGAGTTTGCCTAGTCAAATGCCCAGAAGCTGAAATTCTGGCTGCACACATGGCTTGAAGGCGTCTGTCCTGGTACCTGTTGTGGAGAGGTAAACATCAGCCCTTGGTTGCAAATGAGACATCCATAATAAAAAAGAAAAAAGAAAAAAACTAAACATGGGAAGCTCTTATTTCAGAGGCAGACACGCTTTGGCGTTGGGAAGTTTCCGGCAGGGTGGAGGTGGGGACTTAAGACTCGAAAAGATATTTAAGACTCAAAGCTAGGTAGATGGGGAGCCTGGATTTTGGGAAGTCTAGGGCTGGACTTGGGTCTGGAAGAAACTTTATCTGCAGACAGATGATGGGACAGCTGCGTCCTAGAGGTCGTTACTGCTGCTGGCTTTCTTCTTCTGCAAAGCACTGGCTGATAGCCACTGTTTGAACTCTGCTTGCCAAAGCACACACACACACAAATATGCATGTATGAAAGCACCACATCTCCTTGCCCTTGGCTCATTCTCTGTCCCTTCGCTGCAGGACTGTTCCCAAAGCATCAGCTAATTACCCCTCCTTCTTCCCAGAGCGTGGCTGGCGGCTGCCCTCGGACAAGGCTCATTGAAACAGAGCCAGGGCAAATCGAAGTCAATCAGCATGCAGGGGGAAAGTCCCGCTTCACTGGCCCAGGTGGGATGGCTCCGGCAGAGAGATTCATCTCAGTTTCCTGGCTCTCTGGGGAAAGGATGAATGGCATGCTGGAAAGAGCTTGTACCATTGAATTTTTAAAATATGCATTCTTCTAACTTAGCACTGCAAAGCTTGTGATTTCGAGGAGCAGGAGACAATGCCCCACATGTGTAAGATGGGCAAAAAACTCATTCTCTTGTAAAAGATGATAAATCAGGGGTTCCCCTTATCTGACCTCTGGGTTTTGAGGCTGAAAATGCAGTGCAACCAGCTCTGCCCCCCAGCACAGATTTTTCGCAGATCAGTTGGCATGAGCAGAGCAGAGGTCACTGCTGCAGTGTAAATCAATGCTCAGTCAGGATTTTGAACACATGCAGGCATGATTTAAGGTCTACCAGTACTGCCTTGCCAGGGAGCAGATACTCTCTAACAGTGAAAACCTTCCACAGGAACCGTGTCAAAGCTCTTAAGACACCCCATTATAATGTCCAGCCCAGCACGGGATGGGGTGTGGAAAGTATTTCCAAAGACTAGTCCCTGAAGCACATTTCTCCTCTTGCCTGTCTGTGGCTGGAGATCAAAGCAGGGTGGTGTCTGCCGTGAGAGGACAGGAGTGGAGAAAGGTCTGAGCCAGGGAATCCAGGAAGGACAGCAGAGGCTGGAGCAGGCAGTGGGGAAATGGGGCTTGGCAGAGTCTTGCTCTGACTTGAAAAAGCCTGGGGGACGGAGCCAGGACACCTGCAGGGACACCCACGCCAGCACGTGTCGAGCCCAGGAGGTTTGCAGCGTGGGGTTTGAACAAGGGAACAAAACCTTACCAGCTGTCCCACCCTGAGCTTCATCTGCCCTCCGGAGCTCCGTCAGGCTGAGCTGGTGTCCTGCAGGGACGGTCTGTGTCACCAGTGCTGCTGAACGTCACCCAGGTGTCGGTCTGAGCTCCAGCCTGCTGCTGATGGAGAGCAGTGTAGGCTGGGCTGGGCTGAAGCTGCCGCGGGGGTAACCAGCTGTGCTTCCACAATATTTTTGTATTGATGGGCTCCGTGAAACCTGTGTGATCCTGCTTCCAGATGGCCCCTGAGATGATGGTGGTGCAGCAAGGGGTCCTCTCTTCACTGTTGCAGTAAGATGAGCCATGCGCAGATCAGGTTGGGGTTTTATATACATATATAAATATATATATATAACATGTTATATATACACATATATATATATATAACTGTGGGGATTCCACCACTGGGAATTGTACCTGTAGGTGAGTATTCACTCCTTCTTAGACAAGAGAACCCACTTGAGAGGGCACAAGTGTCCACTCCTAAATGAGGATGGTTTGCCAAAAAAAAGCACATGTCCAGAGGAAACCAGGCATGGACACAACCCCCTTTGGTGCTCGTAATCCCGTTGTTGTAGGAACAACCGTTCCTTTGTTTGAGTTCTGTTCTCCCTTCTGGAGTCAGTAATATCTTGCAAGGAGGTTGAAAGGTTAATTGCACCAAGGAGAACAAACTTGTGCCAAGGAGAACAAAATTGCGCCAAGGAGAACAAATTTGCACCAAGGAGAACAAGATATCCACCTACTCTGGGATGCTTTTTAGTTTGTGTGCACTTTAGTGGCTCATGCATACACAGCCACTTCTTCAGTTTCCCTGCAGATCCTGAAAGATGACCAGAGCTCATTCACTTTGGGAGAAGGAAATGCCATGTACACAATTCCTGTGCCTTGGGAATTAATTGCTGCACGTGGGAATTGCCGTTGGAACTGCTGCACATGCAGGAGGAATCTCCTGCTGCTCTCCTCTCCAGGTGCTCTGGAGGGAGTCCTGGGGCACTTACAGCCTTTCCCCCCTCTCAGAACTGCTGCAGCTGGAGCAGCTTGGGGCTGCGTTGCTGCTCTGCAAGCGGATGCGAGGCAGGACTGTGAGAGCAACCGATGCGAGGCAGGACTGTGAGAGCAACCGATGCGAGGCAGGACTGTGAGAGCAACCGTCCTGCTCTTTGCATGGCAAAGCAAAGCCTGCAAAAAGAGACAGAAACCAACGAATCATCAATTTCTGCCTTTTCCTCCTCTGTGTGTTACCCGAGACCTAAAACTCACTAACAAACATATAGTGAACAAGGAAACGTAATGTGAGCTCTGGGAACTCTGTGTTGTTTTTTTTTTTTAAAGACTGAAGTTTCATTAGTTGGTTTACATTGACAATTTTTTTTTAATAACAACTAAAAATCTCGTAAGAACAGCCAAGGAAGACACATATATAGATGTGACCCTGAAGATTTTTCAATAGTAATCCTAAACCCTGAGTGATTCTAAGTGAATGGAAGCATGTTGGGAATTTGCATGGTGCACACAACGGCCAGCGGTCAGATTTGTTCTGATTAACCAGATTAATGGAGATGTGGAGCAGCACAGCAGCTGCTTTGTTGTCTGGAAGTGTCTCAGCCCTTTCTGACTGGCATGTTCACCTTCCACGTTGTGGTCGTCGGTGGGACTTCTGGTAGCCAGCTGCAGGTCACCCTGTGCAAGCTCAGGGGGCATTTAGCAGGTGCCAAGTTTGGGACCTCTCAGGAGATCAGATTTTCCAGGCTGCAGATTTTGTTTGCTAATCAAATGCTATTTTCTGTCAGACAGCCCATATTTAGAGGACAAAGAGCAGCACTCTGGTCTCTCATTTTTCAGAGCTGAGGCCTCCCCCTTCCTTCCCCACCTTTTCTCGCCCGTTTGGCTGTGATTTGACACCTTATATTCCCGTCTGAAGCCCAGCTTCTCTTTGCCCACAGCTGAACTGATCCAGGCTGCAGGTGGAGTTTCGCTTGTCCCCTGAGCTGGCCTGAGACAAGTCCCCTTGTGTTCATCGAGGCGTCGGATGCTGAGGGTCAGGGTCTCTTTGGTCCTGGTGGTGGACAAGGACTGGGCTCTAAATGCTTTCTGAGTGGACCATGGGGAAAATGAGCGATGCCCAACCTGAAATCCTAACCGTTGTGCCTTAGAGCCTTAAGCTGATGGCTTCAAAAGTTGCGGGGAAGTGGTGAGGATGTGGACAGCCACACAAACAGGCAGAGTGGCTGTTTCCATACAGACTGCTTCGCCCCTCCCTTCCTTTTCTGGAATGGTCAGAGCGTGCTGCTGTTGAGCATGAGAATTTTGATTTTTGTCTATTTCCATGTGGTATTTCAAGCCTGATGAGCCATATGGATAGAAATTAGGATTGCGCCACTGATTCTGACATGCTGACACCTGCCAGATGTGAATGCAGTCCAGCACAAACAAAATCATAGCTCCTTGCATCCAGTCTGAATTCGTCTCTCTTTTTTTTGCAAAAGCACAGTCCTCATCGGGGAGGGAGTGTTCAGCAAACAAACCGATTCTTCTCTGCTGACTCTTTCTGAGAAGCCTGCAAGCAAAGTGCTAGAAGACTGCAACTAGGTCAGTGACACTCCAGCATTTGAAAAGCAGCGTTCCCAGGGCTTACATGGTGTTTTCTCCCTCATTACTGTTGGGTTTTAATAACAAGACAATGCCAAGCCCGTGCAGGCTGGTTATGCACAGAGAATAGTGTTCCTGCTGAAGCATTCAGAGTGTGCAGCAAGGGGAGGAGGCGTGTTTGTGCTCCTCCAGGAGGCAGACTGGGTCCAGTGCAAAGCTTGCCAACTTACCCCTTCCTTATTTTTGATGAGGTTGGGTGAAGCAGAGTGAGCTTGCAGAGCATCAAACTCATCCTGTGGTTGCAGTGAGCCTGAGCTTAAGAACTCAATGATGTCGTGCAACCATGGCCTTATCCTTTCTGAAGTCTGATGCTTATCACGAGTTGTGGCCAGAGCTTGGAGGGACACAGTGCAGGCAGAGCCTAACGGGTGGAGGAACAGCCTGGCTGTTCTATCACGAGCTGGCAAGCTCTGCCGAGAGCCAACGCGCACTAGCCAGCCTCAAGCACAGAGCCAGGCTAACGCGGCTGGTTAGCAACCAGACTGGAGCAGGAAGGTCCAAGCCACCCTGCCTGGGTTTCCATGCTGGGTCTGGTCTTTGGTCTCTGCTCTGCACCCGGCCTGCTGGGGTGGTGCTGAAAGCATCTGCCGAGGGCTGGGGTCTCCTTGCCTCCCGACTGCACCACCTCTGCAGGAAGATTGCCTTCTGGTATCCAGGGAAGAAGTGATGATTCATTAAGTGAATGAAATCTGTGGGCATTTAGCTCCTCCTGAGACAAATTGTGGACATTGGACAGTGTTGTCAGAGGACGGGGGAGGTATAACAGCCCATGTGATGATCAAGTCGAGGAGGAATTTCAGGAGGTAGCATCTTTCTTCCCTCCCCGTCAGCTCTGCAAGCAGGACTGTGCAGAAAGGGTTGCAAAAAGAAGCAAGAGTGACTATGACACCCAGACATTTCCTAGAGGTCTGTAAGCCTCATAGCTGGTGGGGAAGGTGTGCATTTACCAGTGTCCCGCTCGCCTCCTCCACATGCCCTGGAGAGCTGGCACTGAAATAAGCTGGTGAACAGGAGTCTGGTGATTCATGTGAGGTGCACCAGGTGCCCTCTCACACATGGACATGTGCTGTGGAGACAGATGGAAGAGCCAGCCTGCTTCGTTTCTGGGGGACAAGGTAATCCCAGTGATGCATGCCGATGCCACCAGTTTGGAAGTGCTTTCTGCTTTGCCCAGCTCAGTCCAGCAGTAGTCTGGTAAGCAAAACCCAAAAGCTTGTTTTGTGGGCAGGGCGGTGATGAAAGGAAAAGCTTCTCATGGGAAGCTTGGTGTGAGCCCTCACAAATCACCTCTGGATCTCAGAGACGTCTCTTGGAATGGAGAGAAAGTGGTGCAATGGAACAGGTAGTGTCGAGATAGGCACAAGGGGTATCTGCGGGCGGCAATCATGTTTGCATGTTTTGTGGGGAGGAAAGGGACCTTAAAAAACAAGCAGGCATTCAGGCTGTTGTGTTTCTCCAAGCACAGAAGCTGCCAGCGCTGGTGGACCGACAAACATCAAGTGTCTAAGAACAGGCTGAAAGGGCAAGGAAAGCCCCACGGTGAGACAGGGTTCATCTGTGGCTGCTTTTGCGGGAGAAGGAGCCATTTAAGGCTGCATAATCCTTCGCAAAACCAAAATGCTGCAGTAGCTGCGATTGCCTAAAGTGACTCTGTTTCTCTCCCTTCTGTTTGCTTTGTCTGGAAATTATAAGGCAGTAACTGGAAATGAGGAAGAGAACCCTTTTTGCTCTTCAAAACAAATCAAATCGTGTTTTTTGCAGCTACGAAAGCACATCATTTTCTTTAGAAGCTTACATTCTTTTGAATGGCAAGTTAAACCCCTGCACAGCTGGCAAATACGACTCTCTCCAAGCTCAGCCTCTGGCTTGCAAACTCTCTGCTTCTCCCCAGAATGAAGAGGTGCTGTTGGAAAACCTCCTCTTTTTCTGTGCATACTGGGCTCTGGTTTTGTGTTAAAGTCCAGGCATGGTCCATCATTGTGCTGCTCTGAAAAACTCTGTTCTGGTCCCTCCTCATTCCTCTACGGCACAGCAGGTGCTTCATTAGCAAAGCCATCCAGATATTCGGCTTTGTGGGGCATGTTGGTTCACTGGATTTCCATTTAACTTTGCTTTCAGGATTGCCTGCATGGCCACTGTGGTTGCGGGAAAAGCCATGTGCACACTCAGCTGAAATTTCTCCCTGACCTCTTAAACCGGTGCTGCAGTGGGAGGGAAGGGAACTGGCTGCCATAGTAATAAGCCACCCTGAAAAAAACAGGCATTTTGCCTGCCTCATGAAAAACGGTTCACCTGCCAGACATCTCTGAGCAAGGTGGGCATTACAGGAAAGCATTTAAAACCATTGCTGCTTGTGCCCTCCCTGGGCTCATCAGCTGGAGCGATGGGAACACTTCAGGCTCGATGCAGGAAGGGGAATGCTTGAACAAGCACAGGCTTCACTGAAGTGTGTTCCCAAATGCCCTGCAAATTTGGACCTTTGTAACAATTTCTTTCCACCTGAGGTCCCTACAGCAATTCACGGGTGGTAAACTCCAGATTTCTTATTTGTATTAATATTTAAGATTTTTTTTTTCGCCCTCCCCTCTTAGGAAGTGAATGGAAGGAAGGGAAACATGGAAACAGAGCAAGGCAGTTTCTCTGCTGGTGTCTCTTTGAGATGCTCCAGAAGAAAACAGTTCTCTGACACCAATTAACTCTAGCAGAGGATCTGCTGATTTTAAGTGGAACATCAAATCTCATTGAGACAGAAATAACTCTTTTATGCCTGCCTCAGTTCTCAACACTTTATCAAATTCTGGGCCCGAACTCCTGCCAGGTCTTTTCAGAAATAATGAAATGATTATTCTTAGCTCCAAGCTAGGAAAACTTTCCACCACAGTAAAAGCAAAACGTACCCTGCATTTGTTACAATTTTACCCCTTGTTTTCATTAATGACTCATTCCTGGTCTAGCCTGGCAAATATGTCTATCATTGTACAGGTCATTGAATTTTTTTTCACCTTGTACTTCTTTTTCTTCTCTCCTACAGGGCTGAAAATTGGGTGATGACGAAGGGAAAATGACTTGAAGGCAAGCCAAGGAGGAGTGGAAGAGCAAGGCAAGAGTGGTGGAGAAGGAGAGACCCACCAGGGGAGGGAATGCCAAGGAGAAGGTAAAGCAGCGGCTGATGTACGGCCACCTGGTGAGGAGACAGATGGAAGGCAGCCTGGGAACCACAGTGTCCTGTGGATTGTCAATGAAGTAGAGGGAGACAGGGGAACTCTTGGTTCCACCAAGTTAATCATATCAGAAGCAAAAAAAAAAGCAAGATAAGAAGAAAATTTACCTCCTGGAGTTTTGAAACAAAACATTAATTCCAAGCATCTCTCCTTGGATTCTTCCTTCCCTTGTTTATAAAAAAAAAAAAAAAGAAAAATGATTGTGCAAAGACAAATCTGTGTTCTGCATTGCTTCAGTGTTTCACTGAATGTAAAGAAACATTTTGTTTTTTGCTGGAAACATTAAGATTGTTCTGGTCCGGGAGGAGTCTGAATACCCTTCTTAATTTTCGGTGTAGGCATGGCCAGCAATGCAAGAGTAAACCTTAAGGACCTCAGTTATTTGTGTTGCTCTGGAAATCCCCCTCTAATCCAAGACTGGACCTAAAAGCAAAACTTCTGGGATGGGGTTTTGGGGGGCTTCTAGCGTCCTGGGTAAAATGCGGTACCTGTGGCTTCGAAGTGATGTTGGACAAAGGTCCCCTGAGGGTGGCCGAGCACAAGGACAACGCTTGTGGCTCTGGAGGCTGAGAGAGGTCTGTGTGAAGTATTGCTGCATGTTTGTCCTATTTTTATACTTCTCCTGAGTCATCTGTATTCCCAGTAGCAGAGAGGGTACAGGATCAGATGCACTGTTGGGCTGACCATGAGGTCCCTCTTTCCATCCTTGTTTTAAGTTTTTGCGAAGACAGAAAAAAAACAGGTTCCCACTAGCTTTTAATGGCTGGGGAGAAGGTGGGGAATAACAAGCGATCCAGCCAGGGTTCCTGCTAGCATTTTTCCATGCACACACAATATTTAGCCTTTAGCATCCTTCCAGCGAAAGCATTAAGCCAATTGATGGGGCGAGTGAGACCGGTGAGAATACAAGAACAGTGCAATTAGAGTTAATTAAACATGCTGAAGTGAAGTAATGAGTTTGGATTTCCAACACCCACACAAGCACGCCAAGGATGAAATGAAGAGGGAGTAATCTTGTAGGTCTTGTGTGTGATATGAAGGTTTGAGAGGTGTCATTAAGACACACCAACCAATGGGCCTTTTCAGGCAGAAAGGATTTAAATGATTTAATGACACGAGCAAGGGGACTTCTGGAGGAATCTGGTCTGCTCTGCCTGCTCAAAGCAAGGCCAGGAGGTGCAGGTTGCTCATGGTTGTATCTGGTCAAGTTTTGAGTATTTCCACAGATGGAGTTTTCTCACACCTCTGAACCTCTGCTTTCAGGTTTGACCACTGCCTTGATGAAAAAAAAAATCCCAACAACAGAAGAAAATGAGATACAAGCAAGATTTTGGTTCTGAGGTGTGAAGTGGTTGGCACTGAGGACCACAAGTCCTTGACAGAATGAGGTCCCCTTTGTCACCATGAGCTACATCCCTGGAGCACGTCTTCCTGTCCAGGTTTGTATGAAAAATATCTGTCTCCCAGGCTCCAGAGCCATTCTGAAATGTGGCCCAAAGCTTGGTGAGAGGAACAGCTAGGGGATTTTTTCAAATGTGGACTCCTGCCTTGGATTATAATCCCTGTGTGCATGTTCAATGTTGGCTGTACCATCTCTGGGGGAATGTGGCAGCACATGCTTTATAACTCAGCAAATTCCTGAGTGCTTTTTAGGGGCTTGTCAACCTTAGCTGGGGCTCTCACAAGCCTGTCCCTCTATGCACTTGCTTTTCTCCCACAGAGTCATGACAAGAAGACCATGAGAGATAAGCAGGATGAATGGGCAAACTTTGTTCTCCACCTTTCCAAGTGAGAAGCTCCATGCAGAACTCAAATGAAGGCATTGAAGAGTGTCTGAAGATTCTTTTTTAATTATTATTTTTATTTCTCTGGTATTACTGTTTCTTTTAGGAAGAGTAAGCCTCTATGTGAGATTATATTTGCTGATCTTTCCAAATGATATCTTAATAATGTTTCAAAATAAATAAAAAGCTGAAAATATAAGCTGAAAAAGGGCAGATTTAGATTGGATATTACGAATTAATGTTTTCCTGTGTGGGGGGTGAGGCAGTGGCCCAGGTTGCCCAGAGAAGCTGTGGATGCCCCATCCCTGGAGGGGTTCAAGGCCAGGCTGGATGAGGCTTTGAGCAACCTGGGCTAGGGGGAGGTGTCCCTGCCCATGGCAGGGGGTGGAACTGGATGGGCTTTAAAGTCCTTTCCAAAATATTCTCTGATTCTACGATTCTTAACAAAAAAAAAAAAAAAAAAGCCAGAAAGGACAGAAGGAGAACTCCCCAGAGAGCCCACTAAACCCATCCTCGGCACTGAGTTTCCAGAGCAAAGTGGCTCTGTTGTAGCAGAGACGGGAGGTGGTCTGGCTTCCCCTGGGCATGAGGAGATGCTACCAGCCATGTGTGATGCTTGGCCTGTTTGCCTGGTAAAGGCTTATCTGCAGGAGTTGCAAGTGCCTCTCCCCGCCACATGAGAGGGGACCAATTCCCTGGAATTAGGTTATTTTGGGTTTTTTTTCCTTCTAGCTGCAGAGACAGGGGGAGGAGGGAAGTTGTGCCAGCTCAGAGCATGCGGGTGAATATCACGAGCATCACGATGTGATTTGCACCGATCACCTTTTGGGAACCAGCATGTTGCCTTTCACGAGCCTCAGCATCTTTGACCAGGGCAGCATCCCATGTGCCTTTGGACTTGGAAGCAGCCCACAGAGAGGACTCCAGGGTCTGGTCCCTGTGTGTCACTCTTATTCCTGCGCCGCAGCAGCCGAGGCTTGCTTCGTGACAGCTGCGTGTGTGAATTTTTATCTCAGCTGTGCAGGTGTGGCGATTAAGGATAGGTTGCTGGGAGTGAAGCACTTTCGGAGAAGCACGCTCCACTAATCCCATCCTCCCCTGCACAGAGACAGTTCAGCATCTTAGTGAATGAAAGGAATTAAACCTGTTTATTCACATGCTTTCCTATACAAGCAAGGATATTGTGATTTTTCTTGGTGTATCCGTCTCCCTTACTCATCCTTCTGCAGGAGCCGTTGTCAGTGAAACAACTGAAATGTGAGGTTAAGTCTTAATAAACATCAAAAAATCCTCAGAAGAGAGATGACACCTGTTAGCAAGGTATTTAGACTCCTATATTAGGGTACATCAGGGTTTTTTTACCACTTTTTACATAGTTTTTGGGACATAACTGCTTTGTGCAGCCGAGAAGATGTTGGAAAGGGAGCATTTGGGATCAGCCTTGGGATCAGCCTCAGTAACTAGATTTTGCTGTGGATCACCCAGTAGGTGGAACAGCCGTGGCAAACTACCAAAACCAGCACGTATAAATAACATTGGAAAATTAATCATCCCATTTCCTGCAAGTGATAAGAAAATCTGCGTTGTCTGCAAGTAATTTGCAGTCATTCATGGCAATTTCTAATATTTAAATACTGAGTAAATTAATTATTTGGCATTGTTTTTAGTTAACTGATTTACTGTAATCGCAATGACTAAATATATCAATTATTTTTTTAAAAAAAGAAGCTCCAGACAAACATGGTAAATCAATTATTTACTATTTAATGGGAATTACTTGATGTTACAGAAAACAAGAGAGGAACAAATCCTTTTATGACATCAGCAAAATTCAATCACTGTCTGGGGAAAAGGGTTTCAGTGCAATGTTACATCTTTATTCAACTCACAAGATAACATCTTCTGAACCATCTCAGGAACAGGAAAATCTTTTGAGGAACCAGGAACAGCACCTGTGCCAGGAAAGCTGTGACAGCAGATAGCATTTGTGGGTGTCTGGATAAATGTCACCTGTGCAGGGAAAACAAATCTGGTTTTGGAAATCATAGAGAAGGAATGAAGAAGGTCCTGGAGAACACCATTGTTATGGCCATGGGTGTTAGCCCGCACCTTGGACGCTGTGTACAGCTCCTTCTCTGCTCTTCTCAGGAGGGTCTCTTAGGAGACACTTCAACAAATGCCAATGGGGATGGGTGGGGTGTGTCGTGGCTTCTGTGCGAGACAACCATGGATGAGCAGGCTAGGACTTTTCGGCCTGGAAATATTAATCCCCAGCAAAAATACAGGCTGGGCGAAGAATGGCTGGAAACCAGCCCTGAGGAGAAGGACTTGGGGGTGCTGGGTGATGAGAAGCTCAACTGGCAGCCCAGAAACCCCCCGTGTCCTGGGGGCATCCCCAGCAGTGTGAGCAGCAGGGCAAGGGAGGGGATTGTCCCCCTCTGCTCTGCTCTGGTGAGACCCCCCTGCAGGGCTGCATCCAGTTCTGGGGTCCTCAGTTTGAGTGGGGCCAGAGGAAGCCACAGAGATGGTCAGAGGGCTGGAGCACCTACCCTATGAGGACAGGCTGAGAGAGTTGGGGTTGTTCAGCCTGGAGAAGAGAAGGCTCTGGGGAGACCTTCCAGCAGCTTCCATTGCTGAAAGGGGGCTCCAGGAGAGATGGGGAGGGACTCTTCCATCAGGGAATGTGGTGAGAGGACAAGGGCTAAGCCTTCAGAGCCTCTTCAGCACTGGTGTATCTCCTCCCCATCACATGCAGCAGCACAAGAAAGAAAGCCTGGCTTCCCACTGGCTCAGCCAACCCCCAGGCAATAACCTCAGCATCAACCTCATCTGCTGACGAGCGGCTGGACCCATGCTCCACGTGCGCTGCTGGCCATCGGGAACTTGTGTGCCTGCGGACCCATCAGCAATCAAGGTAACTGCTGAGCTCTTCCTGGCAATTTCCCCTCAGAGGACGCGCTCAATTTGCATCTCTCTATCCAGCCAGTGACTTTCACACAACTTGGAGGAATATAATTATCTTCCGGAGCTCCAGTTATGTCTGATGAGTTGACAATTGGGCAGCAGTTTCACTATTAGTCATGAGAAGGTAGACAGGCAGATGAACGGTGCTGTGCAGTGTGCAGATCCTGTCTCATTAGGAAAGTGGGGTTAGAGCCCACCAGAGCTCCATTAAATGGGCACATTATTATTCCTGGTCTCCTGCCCACTCTTCTCATTACTGTTATGACCTGCTTTTAAGTTTGTTTGCTTGGGATGCTGAAAGAAAACAAGCTAGAATCAGAAATTATGAACATTTTACCTAAGATAAATGCCACTCTTGTATTTTTTGACATGTTATGAACTAGCTTAGCATGAAAATAAACCCCTTGGCAATGCAGGAACTATCCCAAAACACTGAATGAAGAGGGTTACACACAGTCCAACACAAAAATACCCAGAACCTCTTCATTTGGATTGTGGCTACATGTTTAAAAATAAAATTACTAATGGGGAAAAAAAGAACATTTTCAATGGGGTGTTCTCAGAAGGAAAGCCCACATCCCATCTGTGTGTGCAGCATCAGGGCACCGCTCCCGGTGATGGTGTGACTGCTTCTCGACCTGGCAATCCTGTTCAGGCAGCTCCTGACTTTTCTAGCCAACCCTGGAGCTCAGCACAAGAGAGACCAGCTCCCTGCTTTCCTCCTCAGCACCCACAGCTAGGGAGAACCTGACCTGATGGGACTCGATGAGTTTCCTCCATGCAGAAACCCACGAGAGCCGCCTGAAGTGGCAGCGAACATCTCCCCTGGATTTAACTCCAGCCCAAGGTACTTGGGGTAGGGGCAAATCCCTAGAGGAAGAAGTAGGAGCCTTCAAAAAACCCCCATAATTTCACCTCCTTTTTTATTCAAAGCAATTAAATTATTTTGGCTGAAGGCTTCTGCAAGGCAACTTTCTGAAGAAGGCAGCTAGCCATGCTAGCCATTGTAAGAACCACAAATAACTGGAATATCTAGTCCCATAGTGAGAAACACCACGTTGCTTTGCCAGGGTCACCGGTGCCATCATTACACACAATAGCTGCCTGCGCTTGTGCCGTGAGGGGACAGCCGATACCAAATCCTACACCAGGAGATGTGTGCTGGAGCATCTGCTACAGGCCAGGCTGGGAAGAAATTTGGAGGCAGAGGTTGGAAGTGACGCTGACTCAAGGAGATGTGAGGGGGTCCCCCATGTCCATCCGTGCACCTAGGCAGAGAGGGAAAGGGTGCTCCCCAGCCTCTGCCTGCGGATGGGTGGGTAGCTGTAGCTTTTAGCAACTTGAACCTGGCTTTAGCCTGATGGCAGCTCTCACGATGGGAGTGACAGGCTCCCCCCTGAGTGCAAGACCTTTCCCAGGAAGCAAGATTTACTCTTCCCACCCTTTACTGAAGTGCTGTCAGAGATCGTTGCATTGCAATTGCTAAACATTTAATGTGCCTCAGCTGTGTCCCTGATTGCATCAATTAACCACAATTCCACTGAGGAGCCAATTTAGGTTGGAAACAGAGAGACTTCATAAGATGTCTGTGTTGCTTTTTTTTTTTTCTTTTAAAAAAACCCCAAGCAAACAACCACACCTGGGAGGTGGAGGTTGGTGCAGAAGGTTTTCATTGTTTTGGCCTTTGTCTTGCAAATAGTTTCCTTCACAACAATGCTGGGTGCTGTTCACACAACACCCTGCTGCAAAGAGTTTAACCTTGATATGTGGCACTAGGAACAGTTCCTACTTTACAGAAATTAAGGCCTAGGGCCACCTACAGAAAACAGCATGCTGGGAGATAAAAGCACTGAGGATGGCAAATTCTCCAATATTATGGTGACAGGGGTATAAATTAGTCTCTCATAAAATCTCTTTGGGCTGGATCAACCAGGAGCAGACCCAGCAGCAGCTTGTCCTGTGGCTGGTGGTGGCAGGTCCCCGCTCTGTGCTCAGGCATGGCTCCCTTGGACAAGTCCTGTGCTTTAGTGGTAAGGATGTAAGTGATGCGGCAGCTGGTGTCAGTTTAATAAGCTTTTTCTGCCTCTGACAAATACCGCTGATGGTGAGATGCAAGAGGTGGTGCTGATGGAAGGAGTTGTCTCCCATCTCACCTGCTGAATGCCTTTGGAAGACTTCATTACCATGCAAATGGAGATTGCACACAGCCTAATAAAAATACATCTGTCAGGCTGCACACATTTATAACATCAAGTGTTAGCATAACTAGGATTTATAGAGAGAATGAATTTCATCTGGGGCTGGTTAGACTTGGCCCGCCACTGGAGACAATAAGGGTTAATTATGCTCCAGTAATTCTGACATCTTTCTGATTAACAATTCATCTCCTATTGGACCCAAAAAGTTGCCACGAATCTAGGAAACTTTTGTCCTTGAAATGGTGGGGGAGGATTTTGACAAAGAAATTGCAAAACTGACGAATGAGAAAGCAACATGCATAGGTACGAAGCTGCAATGAACGCAGGTAATGAAGGGGGAAAACGATCATCCAGCTCAGACCTAATTTTGCAAGGGATCAAGTTGTTGTCTGACTTATGTTGGAGCCAGCCTCCAAGGACATGTCTGTGATGATGCATGCATTGAGATCAAAGACCTAAAGGATGTTCCTGCTCTGGCCTGCTATGGGAAAGCAGCAGGGGACCTGGAGACACTCCTGCCTGTGGCACCGAGCCCCAGGAGCCCAGGTTGCAGAGTGTGATGATATGGGCACCAAGCTGGAAGCCCAGGAGCAAGTGGCTGTGTAACTTGGAAGCCAAGGGAAGTCAAGGGACATCAGGATCCAGAGGAAACAACTGCATGAAACGTATGATGGGCTTTTCTGCCTCCATTTGGGGAGCCCACCTCTCGGCACAACTAGCCATTCCTCGGGCAGAGTCCCTGAAGAAAGCAGTCATCCTGCTTTGCCAGAACCACCTCATGCAGAAGGCGGTCCAGCTGAAAACGGGTTGTCCACTTTACATCTGTGGTGGTACGCCTTCGCCTCCCTAGAGTGATTTGCTCCGTGCTGGGAGATAGCTCTAAGGAAAGGGGAGGGAATGGCCCTCCAGAGGTGTCTACCTCTCTCCAAGATCTGCAAAGGGACTCTGGTTGAGACAACTGCATCCAGGCACAATGCACAGGACAATTTTCTTCCTGGATGATAAGGCCACCATCAACAGTTTCCTCAGGTAGCGGAGTACATACAGCCTCCTTGAGCAACGCTGGTGGGAAAGAGTGGAGACTCATGCCCAAGGTACATGAGGTCCATCCTAGGAGCCAACAGGAGGCAACAAGATATACCGTTTTGTTCACAAACCCCTGTTGCAGAACCTACACCTGCTTTTGGTGTCACTTAAAATTGAACGGACAAATCTCCCATCCATCCTGAACCTCAGCAGAGCTACCCAGCGAGAGAACAGCTGGAGACCCAGTGTCTCGTCTACATTGATCAGCTGCTGTTGAATGTATCTTAGACTGGTGATTAGAGGCAAATAACCTACTGATACATTAAAACTGACATGTGCACAGTGAAATGCCCATATATTGCATTTACTGAGGCAACACTAGCCAGAAGTCAGGGAAAATGAATTTGGGCCTGATTAACTTTGCAAAGTTCCTCAAGGAAAAAAGGTGAAAGCAAGTCTTTAATTTATACTAGAAATCACAGGCAGAGCTTGTGCAGTTAGCCTGAGCTCCAGGACGTATGTTTCTTGGAAACATATAGATGTGCGGCAGAGTTTTCTATCTAGACATATTTTCTTGAACACAACTCGATTATCATGCTTTTCAGGGTAAGGGTTTGTAAGTGGTTAGCATGGAACGTCTCTGCCTTGTATTGCAAGGGTTGTTCGGATTGCTGCACTAACAGTTTTCATGCCTTTCACCTTCCCCGCAAAAGAAAACTAAGAACAGGTGGTAGTCCAGTGACCAAAAATTACGTTTGCACTGGTTAACATTGAAATGAACCCTGCAGAGCTCGCAGGAAAACTCCTTAGTCAAGGCAATGTATGAATGTACTTGTTTGAAGAATTAGTTGGTATTTTTTTTGTGAAAAAAAGGTTTTTGACTTAATTAGGTTTCTTTATTTGTGTTTTTGGATTTTTTTTTTAATGTCAAGGAAAGAGTGCGTACCGAACACCAAATAATGCATTTTCATGTTTTGTTTTTTTTTTTCTCCTTCTTCTCCCTCCTTCCCACTCTGCTCAACACACAGTGAGAAAATGTAGAGGTTTCCACCTAAATATTTCCTCGAAAAAGATAATTCTTCAATCAAGTGTATTTGTTGTCTTCTGTGTTTGTAAACAGCAGTAATGTATTTCTGTGTGAGTCATGTCACATATATTAAAAGTGAGGAACAAGGACGGGCGGCGTAAATTTTACACGAGAGAGGCACTTCATCACACCCGCTTGTACAATATGTGCCGTAGTCCCAAACAAGCAGCCGTCTCTGAGTACATCCCCACAGCCCAGCACAGGCACAGGCAGGTTCTCCTTAGCTTTGTATTTGGCTGGCATCTCCCCAGTGTGTTAATAAAATAGACACATATTCTTTTCTTTTCAGCTGTTGCTTTTTGTCCTCTTTATACAGTGCTAACACAAATGCTGCAGAAAACATTTTATACTTAATTATTTTCCAGGCAAATTATCTGCTGCAGGATTCAGCTTTTACAGATTTTTTTTTTGGGGGGGGTAGATGTCCTAAGTGCTTGTATATTTTAATAAAAGTTCATACAGCTTTGTTAGCAGGTCAGCCTTTCTGGTATTAAAAGTGCTTGGCACATACTACTCAATCCAAGCAATTTGTTGCTGGCTGATGTATTTATTTTTCACAACATCCTTTCTTTCAGCAATACTGTGCAGCTGCATCCTTTCAAAATGAATAGGGGAAAGGCAGTAGCCCCCAGCAATACAAAAAAGAAACATTTAACTCCGCAGCAATGCCCTTTCCTCCACTTTTCAACCAGCAGTGGGGACTCTCAGCACTGAACAGAGCCACGGCTAATTAACTGATTGGTCTGCAAGATTCATCCCAAGCCAGCATCCTTTCCTGTGCCACAGGAGATCTTGGTTTTGTTAGTGATGCCCTTTTCCATGAAGACTATCTAGCTGAAAAATGACAGACCCAACTGCTCGAGAACACCGTCCAAACTAAGAATCGGTGCTTAGTTAGGGGCTGGAATATTCGAGGAGAAATGCTGACTTGCATGGAGATTTTTAGCTTTTTCTGGAGAAACACAGCCTGGAAGCTTTGTGCTTTTCCAGTGACGTTTTATGTGAAGAAAGCACACAATAATTCATTTTGATGAAGGCAAAGCATTTTCTAAAGAACTGCTACATCAAAAACTCTCATCTTGTGGTGGCAAACACCCAGGAAGAAGTCACCCATTTCTGCCTGGGTTCCTTTGCACTTGTCTTTACTGAAGTTACCTACATTGATTTTCTAACATTTCTCCAACTAATCCAGCCTCTGCTAATCCTGTCCTCCAAAGCTCTCGGTACTGTTCTCAACACAGAGTCATCCACAAGTTTTATGAGTGCACCTGCTGGGCCATATTTCCCTCTTTGCTTAAGAGAATGTCATGCAAGACAATGTCATACTCCTAATAAATTCAAGACATATCACATCTGCTGCCTCCTCTTTATCCACTCGGCTGGTTAGCCTGACAAGGAATGAAATTAGAAATGGTTTGAGGGAGTCAGTTCTTGAATAATCTATGCTGGCTGTTTTTATCAGCTTATTATTCCCTAGATGACTATGAAGAGATTGTTTAATAATGTTCTCTTCTGTCTTTCTGGGTATTAGATTACTGCAATTTCCTGGGTCCTTCTTTCTCTCCTGAAAGATGAGCCACTCTACATGTCCTCCTCAATTCCCTAGGCACAGGGAATTTGCAGAGATAACCCCTAAAGGTCTAAGGATCTCCTCACCTGATGAGTGCAGGAGAGAGAACTTCAGCTGTTCCTCAGGATGTTGTTAGTTCTCTAAATGTTCTGTAACCAGGTCTTTTCCAGTTCTGATCTGCAGTCCTACTTCTTTGTTCAACTGAAAGAAAGTGGAGGTCATGCTTTGCCTTTCACTAAGATGGCTGAAGGAAACAAAGCTCTCCTTGCCACACCAGATGTTCTTAGCTCTTATTTTTCCTGAGCTAGAGAACCTATATGCTCCTTTGTCTTCCTTCTGATTCTCACAGATTTTAAGAACTGTTCAAGTTCCCATTAATGTCCCTTGCCACCTGTAGCCCATCTCTATTTTTGTATGCACGTGCTCTCTCTTCATTGCGTCTCTCTCTAATTTTTGTGTAACCTTTGAGAGACTCCCACCCTGACTTTCCTGCCCTGGAAGGACTCTTTGTGTAGCCATCTAAATTTTGCACTGTGCCGCAGCATTGTACTTCCCATGCCATGCGGAAACCGCAGTGACGTGTTTGGCTCTGTATGTCAGAGTGAGAGCGGTGGTTGAGGCTGGGACCCTCAGCAGTGTGTTGACAGGAAGCTCGCCATGGGAAGGATCCTCTGTCGGCACTCTTCTTCCTCATCACGCGCTTCTGCGACTGACAATACCAAGGTTCATCTTAACCTTGGCCAAGGCCAAGTCCATTGACTTCCTCAAAATGACTCCTCTACCTGCCTAAGCAACTGGATCCTCTGTAAGACACGCTAAGTGAAGGGTTGAATGTTTGGACCCAGCTGGTGATGGTTGGGACTCCAGCAGTGCAAGACTTCGCTTACTTTGCTTAAAGTTCTTTGGCTTCAAGGGTTTTCCTGGATTCAAGGGGACGAGCATGGTGTCCCACACCATGAGATCTGATATGTCCCTTTGGGCAGGACTCAGTTTCCTAAACATGGATTTCTGGGGATCTTCCGTGGTACCTGTTCAGCTGCTGCTCCAGGAGAAAAGGTGTTGATAAATCCCATGTCCTATCTGCCAACCATGTGGGGATGTGCTGATTATCACAAGGCATCTAAAATGGCACTAGGTACCTGTGCTTAGGGATCCAAGTCATTCCTTTCTGTGCTTTCAACTTGTCCTCTCGGGATGGACATACTGAAGAAGACTGGCCCATCACTGGCAAAAAGAGGGTGCAGGGTGCTGCAGACTGCTTCCTCATCTGTTAATTAATTGAGCATGAAGAGGCCCAAAATCTAAGACAAAACCAAGTCACATTTCATTTTTAAGCATTCCATGGGTCCCTTAAAGATGTGATTGAAGGAGATACGGTGGAGGCAGGGAAGACATACCAGAACTGCTAACAGACATAGCTACAGAAAATTGGTTTATGTGAGCACAGAAGCTTGGCAGGTAATGGCCCAGTTAGTGCCTTCCTGCTTACTTGCCAAACATAAGCAACTTCTGATATTTTAGGAGTGCTTGAGATACTCCAGCAACACATGCACATCTCCTCACAAAGGTCTAGAGTGTCATCTCTGCTTGCTTTCTGTTTTGTGGTTCCAAACACGCCACATTAAATACAGAGACGCACACTGGTCACAAAGAGCAATTTAATGAGCTCCCAGAGCTATCATGTGAGCCCAGAGTTCTGCCACAAAACGGCTTGTGAGATTTTTTTTTTTAAAACAGCATGTGGGTTAATTTTTGCCTGCCAAATGACTTTTAGGTCTTTAGAGTTTATTTTGTCCGTTTTCAGATGTGAACATAAGGCTAGAAAACTCAAAAGATGAGTCATAAAACTCACAATTGCTTTCCAGTAGAATGGTTCCAATGCAAAGGTCAGAAAGAAAAAAAACCCAAGTACATTGGAAGAATGAGTGACTTTGCTAATGCATTGCAGGTGGTATTCACGGGAGCTAATCCAGCACATACAGACCTTTTATATCAACTGGCATGAGACAAGGGTCCCAGAAGTAGCGGTCCCTGCAGCTCAGCACCCCTCCCCCAGCGATGGGGCTGGGTTGTGTTAGTCCTCATTTGCTGCTGCACCACGAGCCCAGCCGTGCTCCTCCGCTGGCCAGACTGAGTGAGTAGGAGTGATTTCGCCACAGGCAGTGAGAGCAGCCAGCCTGCAACGCCAGCAGGTCCTGCAGGGGAAGGAGATCTGCTGGGAGGTCTAGATATAAATGTGAGGAGACCAAGACATCGGAACAGCAGACTGTGCTTGTTGAGTGCAGCACCTTCTGCTGCCAAATGCCGTTTCCGGGTTGCACAAGTCTGGTGTAACGTTGTGGCGGTTACTCAGTGTCCCCATGCAGAAGGTGGGAATCGATTACTGAGAGACCCTTGGTGCTTTGCTGGATGCTCTCCCCCTGTCCTGAGTGACTTTGCCTGTGGCATGTCAATCTAGATGTTGATTCACTGTCAATGCTGCGTATTCACTGACCGTTCGCTATCCATTCAGCCTCTATTCACTGCCACGGCTTTTGTGTTGTAAGCAGTGAGGAGCTCCTTAGGGGAAACGGTTGCCTTTCCATCCACATTGTGAAAAAGGAAAAAATGATTCTGAGTTATTATTTTCAATTCAAGAGCATCTCTGGTGCACCTGATTTTATCAGGCATTTTAAATTCATGTGCCACAAACACAACCACGCTCAGTGTACATACTCACCGTAAACTCCTGGGACGGATCCAGCACCAGCCCCAACAGCTCTGCTTGCGGGAATCTGGCTCTGACCCTCGAAGAGACCATGCCAGAGAGATTTTCTAAAAACAGCCTGGATTGCAAAAACGTGTCCTCCCTGCCCGCCTGGTTGTGTTGTTCATTCACGAAAGAGAACTACCTCAGAGAACTGGTAAAGGTGCTAACACGGTGTGATTTTTAGCATCTGTATTCTCTCCCAGTTGTACCCTTTGCTGGCTGCATTACAAGACACGTCCGAGCTCCACTGATGGGCCGTGCCAGACTACTCACCACAGCAAACTGAAAAGTTAAAGTACCCTGGGGGAATACACTAGGAATAAGGCAATTTTAGAAAGCCTACATAAATGCTGTGTGGATGTACATAAAGTCTTAGATGAAGATTCTTGTCTGTGTTTTCAAAGACATTGCAAACTTGCCAAACTTCTCTTTAATAATTCCGAGTATTTCACACATCACAGACTTGAAACATCAAGAGATATCCCATCCCTTTAATTAGTGTATCTCCTTCTGTCAAGGAGGAATCGCTTCGGAAAAAAAATTATAAAAAACAAAGAGAAATAATGCATATCATTCTGGTAGGGAGAAAAAATAATAATAGGTAAGACTCAAAAGGCAAACAACGTTATTGTGATCTGAAAGTCAGGAAAGGAATAATTTCAGCACCAATAAAGTTGTCATCATAAAAGCATTTTATAGAAAGGGCAAAGGAAGACTGTGATACAAATGTATTTATAAAATCTGATTTGAAAAATAAATGTATATATAGAAAGTACAGCAAGTTCACACCCATCCATTAAATTCAGATGGATTTTCAGTGTCACTGAAGTGTACACTTTAAATATTTGTGGAAAATAATTTAGGCATTGTTTCATATTGTCCGCTAAATAGAACATATTTCAAATTAGAGCCTGGTGCCAAGTTGTTTGATAGCAATTTGTGAGATGAAAGATTCTCTCCGTATTGACAGCATCCCTTACAGCTGAAGAACAAGAGCAGTTAACAAGCAAAGTCACCGTGGCAAAGAGCTGTGGAGGTCTGAAAGGCTCCACACTGGGGATCTGTGCCTGTGCCCACTGGGCTCAAGGGGAAAGACCCCCAAGACCTTCACTGGGTGCTCAGCCAGACCCTCGCAGGATGGCGAATAGGGGCTCATCGACCTTTTCTGGAAACTAGCCTGTCCCCAGCCAAGACCCCAGGGTTTTTTGCCTCCGTGCAGGAAGGCACTGTATCCCAGGGGTGCTTGTACGCACACACGTGTAATTTCATGAAGGATGAGTGAGCGCTACTGCAGGTTTTGCATCAGGGATGTGCCGTGCTGGGTCACCCCTCAGGACAGACACTGTCGTAAGGTTAGGTGTGTTTTTATTCTCATGGACTGCCCAACACCAACATAGTTTTCTGTCCTCTCATGCTTTATTTTTAGTTGACTGATTCTGCGTGAGGCTTTTATTTAACTGTTTCATTTTGCAGACTAATTGTAAAAGCCGAGAGTACTGGAGAAGTCAGGTTTAACACATGGTGTTCCCAGTTCGATGTGACTGACCACCCAAACTGTATCACCCTGTCCGTCTCCTTTCAGTTTTGATCAAATAACTCTTAGAAATAACGGGACTTTTCCCTGCTACATCTCCACAGACATCCTTGAAATGTGTAGGCTGAAGTACTGTGTCTGGACACCAGATTTCGTGTCCAGACCTGACACCTTTGTGTGCATGAAGCCCGTCCCAGGCAGCTGGGGATATTCTAGAACTGAAAATCTGTTTCACTCTATCTCTATGAAAAATAATGATAAATATTCCCAGGAACTTTTTGTCAGCAGGAGAGATCAAACAAATAAAATAATTTATAAGGCAGGTGCATTTACAAGACAGATAACTCCCTGCATGTCAGGAACACAGGCTGCTTGCTCTCAGGTGTTTAGAATCAGCAAAGCATGACCTGAAGATGTTTCTCCTCAGGACCCGAATCCTGACCCCTTTTTTACAACCCCTCAGCCCTCATGGGAGCACCGGGACACTGTTTTTGCAGGTTGGAATGGTATTCTTGTGCTCAGGTTTTGAGACAAGGCAACTTAAAGTCTTTTTTGGAGTTTTGGAGCTGGCTAAGCTGTCCTGAAGACTTGTCATTTAAGATTTATCCCTGCGTTCACATCTGAACTCATCTTTCTCCACCTTCACACAAAATAACTGTGCACCCATAATCCCGTTGTGCTGCATCCACTCTCCGAAGGATCCGGGGTGTACACGGACACCCTGTCACAGCAGAGCACTGCACCTTGATCAGCCAAAGATCTGGGTCTGCAACAGCAGAGCATTGCACTCGGCTCTCTCAGGTCCCAGTCCTTCACCTATTATTTTAAGAAAGTTGTCCCCGGAGGTATTAAATAACCACAAAGTGCTGCTGCTGCAGCAGAGCTAAAGATTTACTAATAATGTTAAACTAACACATCAGGTTTTTTTTGCAAGGCAGCATTGGCACAGAGGTCTGCTGTGAAGCGTAAGTACATCCTGACCTCTCATAAAAGTAAAGCTGAGAACATTTCTAGTGTCAGACCCAATGTCAGGTGATGTCAATAGACGTTACCTGGTTGATGCCAATGGAGACACGATGCTTAACAGATGGAGCATTGACCTCATCTTACCTGACGTTTCTAAAAGCCTTTTCAGAGCTCCCTGGGTGCTCTGGCTGAATCCAGCAGCTCTTAGCTTGGGGAGGGAAAAGGTTTTTTAGCAACTCTTGGAGGTAGATTCAACCTGTAGAAAATGTCAAACTAGAAATTCACATGCATGGTGCGAACGATGTCGGCATCCAGAGAGAAACAAGTCAACGAGGATTTTCCCTGATGTGCATCCAGCTGCTGGCTGTGGGAACAGTGTGTGTTTCTGGCAAGGGGACAGAACTCCGCCTCTGTGATTTGTGAAGGAATGCGACATTTCTCCCGTCCTTTTCACATCTTCCTTTACAAATAGGCGGTTTTGTGTCTGCCTGGCTCTGGGCAGCATTGCCATTCATTCAAGAAGAGGAATAGGACAGAGGGGGTGAGGGATCGTGGGATCTCCAGCAGAGAGGAGTCAGCACTTGCTGAGAAAAGACAGAGGGAGAACACATGCTTGCTGAAGAGACTGCAAAACGAGAAAAGAGAAATGAAATCTACTGGTCTTGCAAGCTAGAGAGCTCCCAAGTGAGTCCTACTGGAAAAAGGCTCTCAGAAGGAGCTTTTGAACTATTTATGAACTACAAGAAACCCCATCAATGTTACATTCCTGAGCAAGCACAATGAACAGGAGCACAGTCATCACAAGGGCCAGATGGGCTGGACAGACCCCAGAAGCTGAAGGAGCAGAAAACGGGATGGTTTCCTCGGGACATGGAGATCTCCTCTCCCAATAAGCTTTCCTTTCTTCCAAGAGAGGGGAGGGCTGCCTGTGAACCTGTCCTGGGCTGTTCCTGCTGTGGCCAGGACTTCCCATGTTAAAGAGAAGCCCCAGGATAAAAGAAACTGGCAGGAATAGGGCTTCAGTCTGCTCAGGGGGTCTAGAAAAATTCCCAGTGACGTTATGGACAATCCAAACAAAGCTGGACCACTCAGGCTGCTGTCAGCATCAAGCAATGCAAAGGAAAGAGGATACGACATTGAGCTGGTAAATAGAGTGTGCAAATGCAAATAATGCCAGACACTACGGCTTTATGGAAAATAGGTATTGTCATAGAAATGCTGTTTCTTCCTCTCCTGGGCTTCTGAGTGATGCAGAAGGAAGGAACCATGTATGAAATAACACGTGCGCTGTAGGCTAATGAACTGGCACGTGTTAGAGGGATGTGGTGTTGGATGGTCATCAAATAGGAACTTAGAGGAGACCAGTCTGATGCTCAGGACACTTTTATATTCTCACTAAAGCTTTCTAAGTAAATGTGAAACCACTGCTGATAACATTTGCCTTGGTCGTGGTGGTGACAGTGGTAAAGAGCAAAAAAGGCAGGGAACGGATCTGCAACAATCTGGATTATGTAAAGAAAACATGTTTGTAGTGCACAGAAATGTTATTTCTCCAGGGAAAAGGGACTTATGCGTTGCCATCAGAAGAGCCTGTGTCCTGGAAAGCCACTGGTTGGTTGAGGATGTGGTGTCAGAGTAGATCAGCAGCTGAAGAACTAACAGGGCCAGGATGTGGTCCTCAAATTTGTATCTCTTGAATGCATGCAATTTCTGCTTTATTTTATTTACTCTGGGCTCTTCTGAGTTGTTTTTCCCCTGATGCAGCCAATAACAGCCTTCTTCAGAGGCACTGGTAGGATCAGCCAGCTGGCGTTTCCACCACCTGGGGTAATTACAGGGAAGGAACAGCAAAATCAAGAAAGCTGGTCTCGTACAGAAGCATCCCTCCGATGGGGACACTGGTGCCTCACAAAGGTCAAGCTGATCCTTTCAGCACTGTATTTTCTCGCCTCTACCCACCTGCCTACCTACCATTATTAGTATTTGGTGGAATTAAACTTTTTTGTGTGTCTTTCATGTCATGTCAGCTTGAGACACCGCCCTGGAAAAGTTCTAAGGGAGGGAAAACGACCTGACGGTGGCTGCTGACAGACACACAAGTATTTTCTTGGGAAACCAGGGCAGAAAACTGACCTTGTGTGTTATATATTGAGTCAACATCCTGCAGGTATTTAAAAGGTGTGTAGACGTGGCACTTCAGGGCTTGGTGGTGGATCTGGCAGTGTTAGGTTTATAGTTGGACTCGATGATCTTAAAGGTCTTTTCCAAACTGAATGGATCTGTTTTTCTATGATTCTATTTTTTTGATATACACAGTAAATTATGAGAAGGTTTCTGGTCTGACTGATTGTTTAGCCATGTTACTGGTGCTAGGTATGTAAAGCAATTAGAGCAATTAAAAATAATCAAAGTAATTATAAACACTATGTAACTTGACAGGGTTGCAATAGTTTTAAATGCTTGTCTGGTTAAGTTAGGGTTTTACAGTGGGGCCATGTTTCAGCAGACAGGAAGGCAAGGAGACAACATTACCAAAATGTCCTGGGAGAGATTAGGGGATGGCTATGCACGCGGGCATCCACGACACTGCAGCAGGTCTGTGGAGCATCTTCCAGCATGCCCCAAGGCTACCCTCTGTCCAGATACTAATGTTGAAAGTAGATGTAGCTGAACATCATCTACTTCTACTGCCTCAGGTACGTGCTTCAGGTCCTGCTGGAGCCCTTGCTTCCCAGCCACACATCCCCTTGCAGTCTGTCTGAGAGCAACGTGTTTGTGCATGCCAGGAGCTATGTGTCAGGGCTCCTCTGACACAGATGCCATTGCAGATCCGTCTCTCTCATGACAGCTGGCAACTGTTCAAATGAAGACCACAAAGGCATTTTTACACTGCCTGCTGCAGCCCACTGTTTTATGGCTTTGCTTAGAGCTTTCAGTAAGTCACTGCCCACAACATTGCTGGGGAGGCAGGGAATTGCTGGTAAAAAAGAATATTCAGTTTCCATCCAGGATGGTTTGTCTTGGTGCCTACAGTTCTCCATCTACTTTCTGAAGGTCGGGGTCACACTGTTGTCACAGCTGTTGTCATTTCCTTTGGGGAGTGTTGGAAGCTTCCACACGGTTCACTTGTTATTCTGCTTCCAAAGACACGGCAAAGTTCCAAAAAAAAAAGAGGGACCTTTAAAAATAAATTGCTAAAACCCAGACTCCCTGCTTCTCTGCTCACCCAGCTTTGGTACCTTGGTAGTGGCATTTAACCCAATATGTTAGTAAACTGACATTTTTTGCAGTGCTGTTCCCACTCGGTCATCTTTGGCAGCTGGAAGCAAAACCTGCTGCTCTCTGCTGTCCTCCATGTCCTCAAACTCCATCATTAGTTGCACATTTTGTAC
The DNA here is from genome assembly GCA_013400615.1 of Syrrhaptes paradoxus. Lineage (NCBI taxonomy): Eukaryota > Metazoa > Chordata > Aves > Pterocliformes > Pteroclidae > Syrrhaptes > Syrrhaptes paradoxus. The sequence continues at coordinate 285,720 of VZTO01004135.1, forward strand.
CCAGCAAAGCGCTGCGGCAGAAATCTTGTGTTGTCTTCCTCTTCCTGCCATCTCCCTGCTCCCCCCATGAAACGCTAGGAAGTGCTGAGTACTCCTCCTGCCTGTCTGACTCCTGGGTCTTTGCTCATGGCTTACTCCAAGCATGCCAGTGGCTAGTGATGGGGGGGTTTTGCTCTGGCCCAGACTCTCTGGGTAGGGGTGCACGTCTCAAACAGGTACTTACTCCTCTCATCCCCATACTCTACACCATCAGATTTTCCTTATTTGAAAATTGATGGTTAATTTGTGCCTCGTTTTACTCCTCTGAGATGTTTCCAAAACACGGGGAATGGGACTAAGGTGGTGAGAAGACACTTAGGCTTTGCTGTCCTCTGGATACATCCCTTAGCAGTTGCATCCTTTGACACATCTTACTCTCTTGCGGAAAACAGGAAAAACCAGCACTGAGATGATGAGTGTCCACCACCAGGATGAACAACCCCCTGTGCAGACCCTGTCTCCACTGTAAGGCTGACCACCTTCTCCTGGCAAGCCACAATGTGCGTTAGTGGCCCCTGCAATCCACCTGCAGATGTTTCCTCTGTGGCACCACGACAAAGCAATGGGGTGGAAGTTCTCTCCATTAACACAGCTGTCTGAACACAATGCATCTGATCTAAACCAACCTTCTTGGTCTCTCCAGAGTCTGACCAAGAGAAATAGGTGTGCTCAAAGAGTGGTTTGGCCTGGAAAAGGTTGCCCAGGGAAGTTGCGGATGCCCCATCCTTGGAGGGGTTCAAGGCCAGGCTGGATGAGGCTTTGAGCAACCTGGGCTAGTGGGAGGTGTCCCTGCCCATGGCAGGGGGTGGGACTGGATGATCTCTAAGGTCCTTTCCAACAAAAACCATTCAATGATTCTATGATTCTATATTTTTCCTCTCTTTTTTTATTTTTTTTAAAGGATGTTTTTCAACAAGGCTGCACTAGACTTTGCAAATTCTAGCCTTGATGGCACTAGCTATGAAGAATGGGAATGAGAGAGGCACAGTCACCTCACAGGTTACCAGGAGATGGGCATAACTTATATTGAACAGGAAATGTTGGTGTGTCTGGTGGAGGACAAGATGGATGGCCTGAGGAAAGGGTTGGAGAATTTCAGTGCTAGACCCTCCTTTGCTGCCTAAGTTGTACATTGCAGCACTTTCTCCACCTCCATCTCAAGAAGAGAATGACAAATCTCCCTAGCTGCTCTCTCCCTGGACTTGGAGGTTGAGCCTGTCTTCACAGCAGCTATTTCAGACGTTTGCATCAACGACAGTAGATGTGCCAGTCCGAGAGCAGAGGTGGGCCCTAAAGGAGAGAACGTGGACACCTGCCTCCTTCAGGACACATGGTCCATGGGTCAGTGTGCTGGGGATCAACCAGAAGAGGCATTGCTCTTTGCTTCATCATTGCAAGCACCAGGGGTGCAGATAGCACAGCTCACTTGCCGAGGATGAGGAAAACTATACACGGGTCCAATCTCAACAGCAACCTCATTCCCTTCAGCACCAAAACCCTCTACCTGGACACAAATTCCCTGCACTGGATAGTTGTGCAGAAGCTGTGGAGCACCCCATGCTCCATGAGACAGCCAACAGCTCTTTCTTCTTGTACAAGTGCACTCAAGGGTGGACGTGCAAGCTGAAGCCTGGGGTCACTGCCCCAAGGTGCTCAGTGATGAATGAAACCTTGCAAAGAGGCAGAGGAGGACAGCCTGAGTAAAGGAGATAGCACCAGAGCTGGTGAGATGCTGCATCCTTTCGGCTACGAGCCCTGGACCAAGCCAGCGTTTCCACCAGTGGGTTAGCTGTGAAGGGCATTGCTTGTCAGCTGTCACCACTGCTCCGCTGTTCTCTTCGCCTGAAGGGAGAGCCGACAGTGGCAGGCAGCTCAGCGAAGGGAAGCAGAGCCTGGTTTATTTATTCCCTGTGGCTGAAGGCCCTCCCTGAGTAACAAGATTAGTAGTTTCAGGTCACTGCCACCGTCACAAGCATCTGCTCTGACTAATAGCATGACGGTACAGCCCTTTTAGCTCTGGGTTTGCTCGAGGCTGCAACATTTTCTGTATTCGGTCTGTTACCCGTCATATCGTTTGCAGCATCTGTCAGAGGAGATGATGCTGAGACATCCACCTAACCGGCTGGCGGGCTGGTGTGTGCTCAATCCGCCCTCACCGTGCAGCTTCCGCAGCCCTTACACACCCCTCCGGCAGCCTGGGAGCTAGTGTCGACCCAGGAGTGGACAGACTGACCAGTACAGCAGGGACACGAGCAGTGAGCATGGCTCCTGGCCCTTGCCTGCCCTGCTTCACTGGTGCACCCCAGCCCAGCTCTGCGAATTCCCCAGGTCTCACGTGCTGGGTCGGCCACCTCCGCTGTGGCATTCCCCGAGCAGTAGAGGTGGTCAGTAGATCGAGGGAGGGGATCCCCCCCCTCTACTCTGTTCTGGTGAGAACACCTATCCTGCAGTGATCCATCAAGCTCTGAGTTCCTAAGCAAAGGAAAGAAAAAGAACCATTAGAGCGCTTACAGAGAAGAGCCACAAAAATGGTCAAAGGCCTGGAACACCTCCCCGATGAGGACAGGCTGAGAGAGTTGGGGTTGTTCAGCCTGGAGAAGAGAAGACTCCAAGGAGACTTGGAGACTCCAAGATTTCAGCCTTTCAGTACCTAAAGGGGGCTTATAAGAAAGATGGGAATAAAGTTTTTAACAGGGCCTGTAGCAATAGGACAAGGGGTAACGGTTTTAAACTAAGAGAAGTTTAGACTAGATATAAGGAAAAAATATTTTATGCTGAGGGTGGTGAAACACTGGAACAGGTTGCCCAGTGAGGTGGCAGATGCCCCGTCCCTGGAAACATTCAAGATCAGGTTGGATGGGGCTCTGGGCAACCTGATCTCACAAGATCATAGAATCATAGAGTCCTTAAGGTTGGAAAAGACCTCAAGGATCATCAAGTCCAACAGTCAATCCAACACCACCTGACTCGCTAAGCTATGTCCCGAATCACCACATCTACACGTTTCTTGAACACCTCCAAGGATGGTGACTCCACCACTTCCCTGGGCAGCCTGTTCCTGATCTAGTGGAAGGTGTCCCTTCTTACTGCAGGGGGGTGAAACTAGATGACCTCCATGGTCCCTTCCAACTCTAACCATTCTATGATTCCATTTGATGATTCTAGGTGCACCAGCAGTGTACTCCAGCTGGAGAGCTGTGTGTCTCTCTATTCCTGCCAGCCCCATGCCACACCGTTTGGTGTGGCAGGATCAGGAGAAGAGTACACTTGCCGCAGAGCTCACATCTTGCACAGCACACTGGCGAGGGCTCGAGTCAAAGCCCAGCATTGATTCAGCTCCTTTAAAATGCTTTTTGTCTGAGGCATGATCTCCATCAGTTGGGGGGTTTGGTTACTGAGAACGTTTTCTGAAATCTCAATGGGGAGCTGGGTTGCTCAGCTGGACCACTTTGCATCCAGCTCTCTCCCCAGCTCCCTGAGATGAAAGTCAAATCAGAAACCGGTGCATCTGCCTTTCTGTCTCCCTGTTGTGTCTCACGGCTGGGGTGCTCTGTAGCTGGGCTCTGCTGTTCACATAGCTTAGGCACCACTTTGGAAAGAAGAGACAGCAAAAAGGGTCTGAGGTCCAAGCCTCTTTCTCTGGTTGCTTTTACAGATTGTTTTTGCAGTAGCAAGCACCAAGCCAAGCCCATGTCCCCCCTCAATCAGCATCTCAAAGAAGATTTACTTTGGTGCACTAGGACGCATGAAGTTATTTTTTTCGCTATGGCTGGGGTATGTAAAAGGTGTGTCTCCCATTTGCCTTCTTTCCCAAATGGACTTGCCACCACCTAATTAGGGTTTTAGTGCTGCTGGAGCCTCTCTCCCAGTAGAGCCATCTCAGGCACTTTGCTCTGTGTGGTTTCCTGCTTACACAAAGAATGGCAGGAGCATAGTGACCTCAGAGACATCTTCTGCTGCGTCACTTGGGGTGCAAGCTGGTAGGGAGCAGACTCAGCTAAATGGTGGCAGTACACAAAGCAATTAGATACTCTTAATTTAATAGGAAAAAAGGTTGAAAGAAGATTTTATGAGTTTCCTAGTTTTTCAGACACCCAACAGAGATATCCTGAGGAAATCTGTTTTATAAGAAAAGCTGAAAATTCAGTACCTGAAAATCAGACCCTTTAAAGCACCTCAAAATGCAAACCCCGAGGCTGTTATCCGGATCACAAAACACTCTGGAAAAGTCTTAGCTGAGACTTAGCCTTCTTCATAGGACCTCCTGCAGGAGCTGGGGTGGCTCTTGACAGTCTGAAAAGGCTAAAGAGTAAGATGGAAACTTCAGACACCAGAGATCCTGGCCTGGCTGATTTCCCCACTGGTGGCAGTGACTTGCTAAATTAATAGACCAAGTACTTTCTTGTCTTGTAAATTCAGCCTACCTTGTTATAGTTTCACTCATTTGCTGCACGACTCTTGCTGGGCACTAGATGTCACCAATAACGAATGAGAAAAAGAAAAATCTGGGCAACTTCTTGGGGAGGCAAATTGTTGCAGCAAATTGTGCCTGGGAGTGCCTCAGTCGAGACCTTTGCCAGCAAAAGAGTGGCACTGGAGCACACGTGTAGCTTAAAGCTTTAATTGGAGTTACGAAGGTGCCTTGGTGTGTAGTGGCATCAAATGCACTCCAGTGTTTCAATGGCCTGGGAGTCCTGGCTGGGCTGTGCTTCTGAAGGAGAGGTGCCATTGCTCATCCACCTCTGTAAGCAGGAGTGTTATCATCAAGAATAAAGAGCAGTGAAGGTCTCAGTGCTGATGCTTCAGTCTTTATTGCCTGTCCTAGACACGCTTTATGCAAAGCAGGTCTGGAGCCAAGGAGCTCTTTGCAGTGTTGAGAACAAGATGTGTGAAGAGGTTTTCCTGTCTCCCAAGCCATCAAGTTAGTCCCCACTGGGACAGATTAGGCAATTGTAATTGCAAGAGCCTTCCCAAAGCGACATGGTGCCACACATCACTTAGCCATTTTTTCCACTGCATGGAAATCTTCCTTCCCTATTTCCCACCACTGGAGGGAAAAGAGTGGACTTGAGCAAGGCAACATGAAATACTGCCAAATTGTTCCACGAAGGTCTGCTCAGGAGTCCCTGCAGCGTGGGGACAGACAGCACCCTGCCTGTGCTCCTAAGGAGACCAGGACAGTGCTGTCATATGTCCTGAGGAGCAGGGAGTCACCGCACATCCTAGACTCTGGCACGGGCCGCTCTTGAGTAAACCTTTGATCTGACTTCTTTATGATACATAAAGAAGTTGTGATGACACTTCATGATGCATCTTCTGACACAGCGCCCATTGCTTTTGGAGGAGAAGCCGTCAGACATCACACACTTCAGGGACTTTGGGAACTCGCTGCTTGTTAGCATAAGCCCGTGGCTCAGTGCTGATTTAATCCAATAAGTGCAGCTACCATCACACCATTAGTTTGATGAATAGATACAGCCAAAGCCTGAGATGTGTTTAGCTCAGGAGTGAATCCATTAGGGAGTGAAGGTCACCCAGCCCCCCTCATCCATATGTCAATGGCATCCCGCTCTGCTGTTTACAGCACTTCCAAGTTACCTTTCTTTCAGCCCTAGGCTGTGGCTTCATTGGGAATGTAGGTGAGTTGTGCCAGAAAGACAGACAGCAGAGGAATTAACTTTCCCTGGGGTGTAACTAGTCAACCATAACCTTAGGTCCATGTCCTGTAGTTAGATATTGACAGATCTCCATCAACATAGCCTCAGGTCTGCTCAGTTTGTCGCAGTCCTATGCGCCCATTTGATTTGGCTGCTTATGGAGACATAAGAACAGGCTGGACACGGCCATCCTTCACCCTGACCTGCTTGGTGATGTGCGAAATGTTGGAGAGGCTTCTAGGAAGAGGGGAGGAGAGGAGACGCTCCCACTCCCCCTCTCTTGGGGAAGCAAGAGGAACTCAAGCAATGTGATCAGCAGAGGGAGAGACAAATGACAAGAAGAGGTTGAGAGATGAAGCTGAGACTTTTAATTCATAGAGCCGGGTGCATTGATTTTCTGACAGTCTTCCCTGCAATAGGTCTGCTACATCTACGGGTCGGCAAGGTAACCTCTGCCCCCCGAGACAGGACAGCCAGCAGTCAGCCATCTCCTTGTTCCTTTTCATTTCGTGCCAATTTTTTTTTTGTTTCTTTGTTTCTTGGCAGAAATACCTGCCAGATACCAGCACTATTAGCCAGTGATAAAATCCCAACGTTGCAGAAGTCATTTTTGTTTTAAATCAAATTTCAACATAAAATGGTCTTCCCTCTCCCTCCTCCAGAAAGTCCAATATGAATAATCAAATTGGATGGTCTTGACTACATTAAATAGTTTTGTTTCAACAATTCCTAAATGCTCTATTTCCATAAGGTACACACATTTTGCTTCTATAATAACAAAGCATTGTACCAGCAAATATTGAAAACATCACTGAAATATAATATTAAAATTGATGTTTGATATTATCCTAAAAGTTCAAGTCAAATTAATGGAAATGGGTGACTTGAAAGAGGAATTTATTTACTTTACCTCAGCAGGATGAGATGATTTGGTACTGTCAAGAGAAACTTAGCAAGAGTTTTTTTCCAATGCTTTCCTTTTTCTAGTCTGTAATTTTATCAAGGCTTTCATACTTTTGAGAAAATTAAAGGGAAATGCCCTGTTCTGGAGGAAAACTGTTGTGCTTAAAAAGCTCCAACCAACTGCTTCTAAAACTTCCTCTAAACCACCTCTTCCCCTGCCCCGAGTCCTCCCCACTCTCTGCTATAGCTGGTGTTTGCATCAGATCAAAAGCCCAGTGTCTAATCAAGGGCGATTCTGTTGGGTGACTAAAATGGCCTCTGCCCATTTGCACCCCAGTTACCCTGGAGCAGGATGGTGGGTTGGAGCCACCAGACACCCTCCTTACAGGCCAGCCCCCTCCTGCGGTGGGAGAGAGTTGAGGAGGAAGGTAGAAGCCATTGGGGATGATGGTTTTCACCACCACCCAGCCAAGGCTCTTCCTGACACCTGGTATTGGGGTGCAATGCTGTTCAGGACACCTGTATCTCGCGGACAGTTGCGAGAAGTCGGGGATCATGGGCAGTTCACAGAGCAGTGACAGTCCAGATCTTCTTCTAGCTCCAGCCCACCACAGTCTCCTTCTTTGCTGTGCTGAACTGTTACCCCGTCTGCAGCAATTTGAGCAGTCATATGTCCCCTTGTGGTCCATGTACCAGAACTTTGTAAGCCAGGATACATTCACTCTGTTCCTCCATGTGAGAATTCCCATAACCTCCAATGAGGAGAGGAATATTGAATTTCAGTAATTATGAAGCTATTTAAGCGGAAAAATTCATGAATCCAAAACATACAGAGACACTCACTAGGCTTCTCTATAATCCATGGACCAGCAAGGGGCTGACAAGCAATGCATCACTCTTCCTATCCAGAATGAATTGATTCTGTCACCAGCAAACTAAATGCAATCAAGTTCTTGACTTGAATCATAAATCATACTTAAGTCACAGTTAACAGTAAAGTGAAGGAGATAAAAAAAAAAAAAAAAGTCTGGCAATAGGATGGACCAGCAAATAGTCTTCAATAAGGAAGGGAAATTTAAATATTTTATTCAAATATGTGGAATACTTTCTAGTTTTCAGTACTCTGTGCAGTAGGAATTCAGAGAGTTGTAGCATGTTAGCATTGTATATCCTGATGTATCCTGTCATCCTGTCATGTATTTTCCTCATAGAACCAGAGTGCCTGATCAAGTGATTCCAGGCACCTGATGAAGGGTGTCTAGGTCCTGGGGGCCTGTTAGTCCTAACCTGATGAGAAAAAGTAACTTTCTTTTTTTCTTTTTTTATAATCAGTAGACCAGTCTTCTGGGTAGACAGACATTGAGACAAAGGTCCTTGCAAAAAAACCCTCCATGTGGGAGAAATCTGCAGAGCAAGGAACTTGCTGTGTGGGTTGGTAGAGACAGACAGACACACTCAGGTACATTGACAAACTGTGACAAGGCTTCCTCTGTTGGGAACTGGAGCAGAAGGGTGGGCTTTTCCCCCTTTTGCTATGAACAGGTACACTGACACTGAGTTTGCTCTTTATTGCTCGGCAGAGGCAGCCCTGGTGTAGACCTTGCTTGTGACCTGCAGCCTGATGAGCATGTCTCTGCTGCACATGTTGGGAGAAGGAGGTCACCTGGCAAGCAAGGGTGCTCTTGGGAAATGTCTGATAACAGCAGATGCCTTAAGTCAGGGGACTCAACCATGTTCCCTTATGAGCATACTTGGTCAAGGGACAATCCATGGAGACCAAGTCAGAGACTCACAGAAGCACAGAATGGTTTGGGTTGGAAGAGACCTTAAAGATCATCGAGTTCCAACCCCCTGCCATGGGCAGGGACACCTCCCACTAGCCCAGGTTGCCCAAAGCCTCATCCAGCCTGGCCTTGAACCCCTCCAGGGATGGGGCATCCACAGCTTCTCTGGGCAACCTGGGCCACTGCCTCACCACCCTTCTCTGTTCCCCTCCCTGTCACTCTCTGGGCTCTCCTTCCAGATGTTGAATGAATTTTTATACAGACGCTCATCCTACATCCTCGGGCACCAGGATGTGTTTGGTCTCCTTCATCAGCATTCTTGAGAATTGGTTGGCTCAAGCCAGTCTGCAGGCTGAGGAGAAGATGAATTGCCTTCGTCGTGGCATGCCGTCCTCCCTTTGGGTGAAGGTTCCCTTATTCCATCAACTCCAGCTCTTTCTCTACCTCTCCCTTTCTCTCTTTATAACTGCAAAGAAAATCTGTGGTTCACAGCAGGTCATTGCCTGTCCACTCCCTGCCAACAGCCACGTGCTTTGGTGTTGTAAAAACTGCCAGGGACCAGCACAGCTCTGATCTGTGGGCAGGCAAACACCTCACCTGACCAAAGATTTGATTAGTCCCCAGAGATCACTAGCAAGAGTTCAGATGATAAACCAGCAAGATGTGTCAATTAACACAAGCCGAGCATTGACCTAAAGGCTGCCATTTAACAAGAACTTTTAAAATTAAACATCTTATACCCACACCTTGGAAGGAGGCAGGACAGCTGAGACTTCAGGCAATCAGATTTTATCACCGAATATTGAAAGGCTCTTGATTCACTTGACTTGTGCCAAGTTCAAATGTTTTCTGGTCTAACTCTGCTCTCAGCAAAGACAGTGACAAAATTGCCCAAGTTTAATTCCACCCAACATCAGTTAAGATTCCTGTGTTAAGTACTTTAAGATCCACTGAGACCAAACGCTTTCACAGCCAGAGAACAGCACTTCATCAGCATACCAGACATCATGAGTGGGGGAAATACAAGTAATCTTCTTCACCTAAGCTTCACCAAACAAAGCAGAAATAAAAATATTGCATTATTCCTCAAATGAATCAGGGATAAAGCTGATCAAAAAGTGTGTGACAGGATATATTTCTCCTTGAAAATGATATTTCATCAAAATATGTTACTTCTGAATGCAGTAGTTTCAAAGGAAATTTGTTTTTGAAACAAGGCTGGAAGAAAAAAAAAATTCAAGCATTCCTGTCTGAAGATGTTATCTCTGACATCTCCTGGGGCATGGCTGCAAACCCACATGTTGGAGATGGTGCTTGTTTCGAAAGGACGGAGGTAGAGACTCACAAACCCATCAGCCTAGCTACAATGCCCAGAATGACACTGACATCCACTTGGTTCTTATACAAGTTCTTCATGAAGACTAATTGGAGGGGGTAAAGGCAGTCAACTCGCATTAATCAAGAAAAAGTCACGCCAGAACACAGTGATGGCATTTCTTTGCCTGGGTGACCTGCTTGAAGGGGAAGGGGAACGTGGTGGATGTCAGGGAGGGTATCAGCTGACATGAGTGAGGTCTTCTGGTGCCGCCGTCAGCAAAGCAAATTAATGCATAGCGTGGGTGAAGTCATCAGGAAGCACTAGCAGGGGTTGATTTTAATTAATAGATCTATTAAGTACAGAAATTATTAACTGACTTGGTCTGGACAAAGTTTGAGAGATTGAGGGTGACACTGAGGGGACAGGATTTGGTCAGGGTAAATGAGGGAAGTGGTCTGCAGCTCCTCCGGTGAGGTTTATTCACTGGGTATGATGGGCAGGGCAGGAGAATTCAGCAGCCTAAAAATGAGGCTATGGATATGACACTGAGAAGCAGGGAGATGCTGGGTGTGGGGTCACAAAGGACAGACTGTTGGGTATAGAGGATGCTCCAGCAAAAAGACAGAGAGCCGAGGAAGGTGCAAATAGGAGTGCAATTCGAAAAACAGTGCTTTTGCTTTGGTCACTCCAGAGCTGGCAAGGTATTGACTCAAGCATTGCTCTCGATTAATTAACACCAAGTGTAAAACCAACCAATTTTCAATTAGACAATTGATTCCAAAGTTCATGGCATGCATTGGTGGAAACGGGGTTTTGATTTTCAGTTCCTAGTACATCCATGCCAACTCATTTATGTGAGCCCCAGATCCACCATGACCTGGACCAGCTGGCAATTTCCCACAATCAAAGGCAAATCTTCTAAAATACGTAACCGTGAAAGATATTTTTTTGCCACAGTAACATTACATCAATTCCAGAAGCACATCAGATACTCATGTCTGGCACACTTTCCTTTAAGATGTCCATCTAATGAGTTGTCCACAGCTTCAATCTTCCCCCAATTTACCTTCTCTCTTGGAGAGGTCTAATGAATAAAAATGATCTTAACATTTCAGCTGTGACACCTCTAGCCAGTCACCTAACTAATGGGTGGCACCTGGTAGCAGTCTAGGTAGAGCCTGCAAGTCCTGCTCCTGCAAGGAGAAGTAAAGAAATAACAAAATGAGAAAGGAACCAAAAGTGGGAAGAAGCAAATTCACTTCTCATGGGTGCTGGAAGCTTGCCTTGAATTGCAGTAGCACCACTGGTACATCGGGACGGCAGGAGGAGAAGAGAGTTTCTGGCTTTCAGTAAGAGATCAGCACACGACAGCTCCTTCAGCTTTGAAAGATGCTCTTAACAATGGGGAGACAAAAGAGGGAGGAACCCCGAGAAACCCTGTTTCTGCTGTCTTCTCACACAACATGTGGTTGTACTGTGGAGATCCTTGCCACTGGCAGTTGTGAAGACTTGAAAACATCAGAGCACAAGGGAGAGACAGGTGAGGAGAGGTCCTCCTGGTGATCTCCATCACAATGGTCTGAGAACAACCACTGATGCAGGTGGCACCTGGACACCCTGCTGCCAAAAGAGAGCTGAAGCAGAACTGATCACCCTGTGCACAGCCTCTTTCTTGCAGTCCTGCCGAAGCATCTGTGTTCAGCCACCACCCCACAGGAGACCAGCCCAGGAGACCCCAGCCTATGCTGGGACAGCTGGTTTCATGGGTTTTTTTTCTAGCCTTTCCCATAAAGCAGTCGCTTTCTTGGGTTTCTCATCTCAAGAGGCAGCAATGGAATACCAAAGGGATTTCATGACCAGTTCAGAGACACAAGTTGGAGTCTGCAGCTCTTTGGGACTAGACCATCCTTATGCTGATCTGCAGCCCCGGGTCACATCCAGGGAAGGACTGGTCTTTCAGCCCAATGCTCTCAGGAATTCATCTCTTCTGATCTCAGAGTCCCTGCCATGTGTTAGAGCACGTTAGCTTGAGAAGATCAAGGTGTTTAATCATCCAAAATGCTACAAGAATAGAGCTTGGCCAACTCTGGGTTCAATGGTGAGCTCTTTAGCACATTTTGATTGGTCCATCCCATCCATTACACCACATGAAATGTGTACGGGTATAAGTTGAAAGAGGGCAGATTTTGACTAGACATTAGGGAGAAATTTTTCACTGTGGGTGGTGAGGCAGTGGCCCAGGTTGCCCAGAGAAGCTGTGGATGCCCCATCCCTGGAGGTGTTCAAGGCCAGGCTGGATGAGGCTTTGAGCAACTTCGGCTAGGGGGAGGTGTCCCTGCCCATGGCAGGGGGGTGGCACTGGATGATATTTGAGGTCCCTTCCCACCCAAACCATTCTGTGATTCTATGAAATGGGATCCAGTGTTTCAATTATTTTGAAGTTAACAGTTAGAATATTTACCTTAAGATTCTATGCCATATTGCTTAAAAAAAGGTTGGGGTTAGACACTTTTTCTTTTCAGCTAAAATTAATATTTCCCTCCAAGTTAAAATACTTTATTTTCTGCCAGACATTACTTGTGATATACAGCCACGTGAATTAATAAATAACCACCTCCCTCCACCTTAGCCTCTCCTGCTGAGTCTGATAATGAAATTTATTATTCTTTGATATCCTCAATTAAAGTAAGTTAAGAACCGAGAGTGCAGCCTCAATTATTCTTTGGACTGCATGTGTTTTGTTTGTGTCACACCAGTAGCAAAGTGCATGACCCTGTTTCACCTTGATCTCTAGAACCATGCTGGCTTGCCAGGAATAGCAAAGTGAATCAGCATGGGCCAAAACTTGCTGGAACCAGCAAGGACCTTCCCATGGGTGTCAGCAAGCTTTCTCTCTGCTCCTCTCAGAGTGAATTTTGAAAGAGCTGAGCTCCCCTTTAGGATTTGCAGAAGAGCTGAGCAGGAGGGAGGCTGCCTGGGAAAAGCTGCTGGTAAATGCGGAGCAGAAGCAGCAGGGAGCGCAGGTCTCTGGAGGAGCTGGGAGGAGATTTCCTGCAGCGTGCTTCCAGAGATCAGTTCCCACCTGCTTCCTGCTGCCAAGCTGTAATGGCCCCGGAGAGATGCTCTGCAGGCTTGCTTTGGAAAACAGGTCCAGCAGAGGCTTGTCTATCCTCAGCTCTGCTGAAACACTCCAGTTGCAGCCTCACTTTATTAATTACCCCAGCTCTAAACCGCACAAGGTCTGGGTTTACCTTCTGGCCCTACTTACTGCACATGCATAGCTGGGAGCTCCAGGGCAACGTGCCCGAGGCACAGTGGGCAGCACCGGCATCCGCAGGACTCCTGCTCATGTGCTTCCCAGGCTCTGCAGTGTTGGAGGTGGAGGATGGCTCACACAGAACTGCTTTTCTCCTCCTCCATCACTGCAGTGTTGACAGTGGTCCTCACCTTCTCTGGGTGAGAAGTGCAGTGCAGGAGTTACGCTGTTGTAACGCTGGAAGAGTTAACTCAGTGTGGACCAAGCCTAGAAGTCCCTGCCGTATGATTTAGGCTTAAAGCCACAGATGGAGTGTTTTCTCCCATGGTGGAGTACACAGGAGCCTTCTTTGAAGAACAAGCATATCAGCAGCTCCAGGCAGATGGAAGGCTCTGAGAACCAGGAGCTGTGGTCCACCTTCCTGCAGAAGAGGGTCAGCCCATCACCCGTGCATCCCAGACCAGTTACAACTGCCTGGTTCACTCCTCACCACGGCTACACTGAGCAAGGTTGAAAGGCTCATCAACCCCAAGACTTGTTGCACACAAACTTACCTTGCCTGCTTGAAAAATACGAATTTCATCATTTGCCTGGGCTCATCTCTAGGTTTTTTTCTCTAGGTGCTGCTTTCCCTGACCTGCAGCTGTCGGACTGGTAACCATTTGTCTGTGTAGGAGTCCAGCCCAATGCTGTAATTAGCAAAGGTATTAACAATTAGAGAACTTAGCAGCGGCCAGAGGATGGAAACCACACATACCATTGCCAGAAAATTCACCTTCTCTGGAAAAAGCTATGATTTGTGCAGTGTTTTGAGAAAGGAGTCACTCACCTGTTTTAAATCATGGATTTTTTTTTTTTTTTTTGGTCTGTAGCAGCATCCCAGATCTCTCCTGGCCTGCGAAAACTCCAAAAGCAGAAAAATTAAGGAAAAAACCCCAAAACCTGAAAACCAAGAAGGCTCAGAATAAAATCAAAAGAATGAGCAATAATACTGGTGTTGCTGCCAGAGACAGTAGAGTGGTGGAGGCTCAGCAGCTCAGGGCTTGCCCCAGCGCCCTTCACTGGTCTTTCTTGCTGGCTCATTAAGTAGAACCCTCACAAAAAAAAAAAAAAAAAAAAAAAGTAAAAAATGGAAAATGGTTTCCACTCAGAAAATCCATTCAGCAAAATTATCCACCCACAAGTAAGTGTCAAGACAAATCTTTTTGCCTTGCCCAGCTTGTTCTGATAATGTCAAGCCAATGCGTTTCAGTTCTCCTGATGATTTGTTCCAGTGACAGAAAATGCTGCTTCACAACTTTCTCTGTTAAATTCCATTTTGGCTTTACACAAACATATTAACAGCCTGCCTGACTGGACGTCCCATCTATGGCTCCCCCCTGGCCAGAGGGAGGACCATTCCTCTTGCTTCTTGACCATCTAGGATATTAAGGGACATGGTGGGAAATACGGTGGTGGTCACCCCGGTGCAAGGTGTGGGGTGAGGAGGGGAGATGTATGAATAACATCCTTCCAGGAGTTGCAGATTTCCTTCTGAAAAAAAAAAAAAGAAAAAGAGTGAAGCAGGGAAAGTAGTTTGCATCACAAGCTGCCTCTGGGACTTGCAGCCTGGTGGAGACAGCTTTGGAGGTGAATCAATGCCTGGTTTGCTCCAGGCCATGATGAAAATTGTCATATAAGCTCCAGGGTTCCAAGCCATTGTGTGTTTTTTCTTGGTACTGTTGCATTTCTCTGTGGAACAAGCAGATGTTTGTCTTACACAAACACTTTCTGCCGAGGTAAACGCAGAGCGCAGCTGACTGGGTAATGCTGCTTTTGCTCCGCTGCTTCGGTGAGACTTTTCTGAAGGTAAAATGTTAGATTAGTGAATATTTGAATACGTAAGTGGGAAGATTTTAATCGAGAAACAATTTCCTCTTGCGTTCACATAAATAAATACGTTTTCCCACATGGGTTCCCATTCACGAACCAACATATTTCCCCTTGGAAAAATCTAGTACTGGCTTTATGAGGCATGTCGTTTTGCCAGGCAAGCTAATTTTTCTCAGTATGTAACTTGGTGTTTTTTTAATGTAAATGCCTACTCACAGTTTTCATCCTTCTCTGTGTGTTTATTTTAAGAAATCTCAAATGAACAAACTTGTTGTGACATTCCCTACACTCATAATGAAAAGCACACCCACTGAACTAGAAGCAAGTGAGCTGGCGGAGGGGCTTTTTTGTTGTTTTCAAAAAACAATAAATCTGCACCAAAAAAACAGAGTTTTGGGAGAAAAAATCTATTTATGAATTTACTTCAGCAGAAAATATGGGAAAAACATTTTAAGTTGGGAAACATTTTTATTTAACAGTATCATCTCACCTGCATCAAATGCTGATCATTTCCAAATTGCATTTGTAGTTTAGAATTGTCTGTGAGGGGAAAAAAAAAAACCCAAAACACCAGAGAAGAAATAAGCTGGGTTGAAAAGCTGTCAATTAAGCCCAAAGCCAAGTGAAACCTTCCATTTGAGATTGAGCAAAATAAATTCAAGATAAGCTTAATTATTTTGTGCGTCTTTTGTTTCAGCCACTAAGCTGAATGTCTGTTATTCACCAAGGACAACTTCTTTGTTTAATTAATCATAAGAAAAAGGTCTGTATACCAGTTAGTATATTTTTGCTTGCCTTCAGTCTTGTGTTCTCTGCAGCTGGGTCCTGATTGTACGTGTTGGAGTTGGGCAACATGAGTGAGACACAGAATCGGAAACCATGAAAACCATGTCTGGAGAGGGGGACCAGTGTCTGCTGTCGTCCCCAGGCAGGGTGAGCAGTGCCTCGCATCCAGTGGGATGCACAGGGACTTTGAGCCTTCTGCTGATGCTGCCCTGCACTCTCTCTGCAGGGCTGGTGGAGCTGCTTGTGGCAGCACTCATCCTCACATCCCAAATCTTCCCCGGGCACATTGCTAGTAATCCCAAGGATGTGTTGGATGCACAGTTAGCGATGTGACATGATGGGCTCCAATTCACTGTGCCATCTGGACCAGGCTGGATGAGGCTTTGAGCAACCTGGGCTAGTGGGAGGTGTCCCTGCCCGTGGCAGGGGGGTTGGAACTTGATGATCTTTAAGGTCCTTTCCAACCCAAACCATTCTGTGATTCTATGATCTCTGGAGCTGTATCCCAGCAGTGCCCAGGAGACTCAGGCAGGGGAAAGGAGCAGCAGGAAGAAGGGGTATGATGTTCCAGGCACGTCCAGTGGACTGTCATTTGGGGTGCTTCTGTCTTCTGCTGGGGTAGCTCTTGGTGAACCCAGCAAGAATGGGAAAGCTGGTGAGGCACAGGGCAGATCTGTGGGATCCAGTGTGGCACGGCGCAGGGAGAGCTTGGCGTTGGTCCCAGGAGGTGAAAGGAAGGGGGTGACCACGCTGCACATCACAGTGGGGCTGGTCGGTCCTGGCAGAGCTCTGCCAGGCTGCAGGGGGATGTTGGAGAAGCTCTGACAAGTGCACAAAAATGACCTGCACTTTTGAGACCTGCAGCATGTGGCTTCTTCCTCCGGGCAGCAAGAAGTGTAATCTGAGGGTCCTTTGAAGATGGGCTGAGAATCCAGTGGCGTGACTGCCCTGCAAGTCTTATCTGCCTCCCAATTGAGCTACCTTGTGGCATGAATCATGGCCAGCTTTGCTTTCCTGTGGCACAGGCAAAGTTGCAAAGGCACCAGCTGCTAGCACTGGTCCTGCTGTCACGTTGCATGGCTGGGGGCTAGCCCAACAAGAGCTGGTGGGCTCGTGCCACAGTGCAAGAGCCTTCTTATTGCCTGGGCATTGAGGTGAGGAAAGCTTCACGGTGAAAATTATGGAGGGGGGGTTCAGGGTACAGAGCTCTGTCAAGGGCTGTCCGTCTCCTCGTCTCCACGTTCACATCTTCCAGAAGAATGCTTTCTCCAGTGGGCTCGACCACTCTTGGGGCTGCCAGCAAGATTACCCCAAGTGAAGTGAGGGTTTCCCTGTGCAGGTGTATCTCTCAGATTTAATGCCTTTGATTTCTCAGCTTCTGGCCTTTGCTTTACATCGATACATATTGCAGGTATGGCACAGAGGGGGACAGTGGCAGCAGGATGTGCAGGGATTCAAAGTTATGAGTCCCA
The DNA here is from genome assembly GCA_013400615.1 of Syrrhaptes paradoxus. Classification (NCBI taxonomy): domain Eukaryota; kingdom Metazoa; phylum Chordata; class Aves; order Pterocliformes; family Pteroclidae; genus Syrrhaptes; species Syrrhaptes paradoxus. Next base: position 302,807 of record VZTO01004135.1, read on the forward strand.
TTAACACTAATAGCATTTAATTACACTGCAAAATAAAACATCCATGAAAACACGTCCCATGGGATCTAAAATAAAGATTCATTTGTGCAGGCCAAATAACTGTTCTCAAAACTGCGTGCCACAGGGAGCGTTCTGTGAACGGCAGCGGCAGAAAAATGTGCTTATCCTGACCATGAGGGGCCATTGCTCCTCTTGGAGCTATCCAATGAGGAGGGACAAAGAGACTGGAACAGCTCAAAGCATCAGCACCAGCGAGAGTATTAGGAAAGGCACTGGAAACATAAATGATCTTTGGTTTTGCATAGCATGCCTGTTTGACCAAAGAGGAATTGTAGCATAACGCCAGGCGATTAAGCAGTGTGAATCCCCAGGACATTGGTGACTGCAGTTGCAAATCAGCTTAGACTATGAAATGTTAATAAAAGCAGAATTGCTGGACAGGATTGAATAACTGCTCATAACCTTTTTTGCTATTGGGAAGGCAAAAGACCCCCTAGGAATTAGCAATCTGCCCAAAACAAAATTATTTCCTGACTTCCACCAACTAGCGGCTGCTCTAAGTCTGGGAGGTGTGAATTTCTAACCTTCCAAAAAGCTGCTATCTAAATGTTCACTGCTGCAACTCAGCACCTTCTCCTTAGCCATAAAGCAGCAAATGTGGGCTTGTCTCCTGTTACATTCTTGGCATTAATAACATCTCCTCAGGGCTAGTTTCACAGGCTTTTTTTGATGTGGGAGGGAGCGGGCGGATAATTAAATTTCCAGTTCTTTGGCTCTGATTGTCCAGTGACACAAGAGCTGAAAGTCTGGACTGGTCTTTTACAGAAAGGTCTAGAGCTCCAGCAAACAGCCAGCTCCAAACTCTCACAGCATCAAGGAGCTGTCTGCAGCAAGCATCAGCCCTACAGGCAGAAGAAGCATCTCTGTGCCAAACACCAGAAGCACCCAGGTCAGGATGCACCTGTGGTGCTCAGGGAACAGTTTCTCTGGCTGCTTGATGGAGATTGGTGCCAACAGCTGAGTCCTGCCTCCTGGCCATGTCACAAATTAGTTCTTTCCATGGCTCCACAGGCAATGGAACCAATGCAGGAACTTTCTGCTCCCCAAAAACAAATGGACTTTCTTCTCTCGAAAGCAGTTTGGCATTAGATAAAGCTGGTTTTCCTTAGCCCACATACAGAAGGCAGTGAAGCTGAAAGTGAAAAATGAACTAGAGCTTGAGTGGAGAGGAGTGGGCAGGGAAAGCTCTTCCAAAGCTATTTTTACTGCTTTGGCACCTACCTTTTCTTGGAATGCCATTGCTGCGGGTGTGGCTCTCTGCTCATCTTCCTTAGAGAAGGAAGCAGCGTGAGGATGCTGGATATTTGCAAAGGGCTTAGAACAGCACCTCACTCCACAAATGTGCAAGCAAGGTCCATCTGAACAAGAGTCACAGTGACAAATCCTTTGGGAAGTGAGGCAACGGGAAGGGAAGTGTCGCTTGGTAAGGCAATGGTGCCCTCTGTTTTCCCATCACCTGGTGGGATGGCTGTGGTTGAGGACCCTTATGTATGTGCCAAATACGCTATAACAGATCCTGCTCGACAGCATAAAGGGGATAAGTGAGCAGGTGGATAGACAGGTGGATGGGCAGAGACATGCTCACCTCAAAGCTCATGCAGGTGTTTTAGCCACAGAAGTTGCCATCACCAGTGTGCCACAAAAGCAGTGAGCGGGAGTGTTGATGGAAAACAGGTGGACGTGGACCATAAGATAGGGCATGGACAGACTGAGGATATTGCTTCATCCACAACTGAGTGGGCTTAGTCCCCAAGAAGTAACTTTAATCTGCAGCCCTAAACAGCGGCAAAACCAGAAAATGATAGAGCTCTGGCTGGGCAGAGCAGGAGGCCAGAGGTTCCTGTGCTGGCAGAGAGGGTGATGCCGGGCTCGTGATGCAAAGGGTTGGACTGTCCGTGCTTGGGTTTCATCTTGCTGTTGAAATGGAAAGCAGCTGGCCATCTTCCATCCATCAACAGATATCAGTCCAACTCCTTGCTCTGCCACAAAGCCCTTGCGCACGGTCCAGCACACTGAGAGGTCACCCGGCATCCTGCAGCAGCTGGATGTGAAGGGTGTGAACACTGCTGTGGAGCTGGGCTGAAGAGACCACCAGACCTAACACCCACCCAAGCCCCTCTGCCACCCATTACCTGGGACTGGGCACTTGCCATGGCCTTGGAAACAGCCAGGAGGAAATGCAGCGCCTGTCACACTGATGGAAATTTGATGGCCTGAATGTGGGACATCCGTAAGTCGAGGTTGCTTACGCTGCCACCCCTTGAAAGGATGTCTGAAAGGATATTTGCAGAAGGTGAGCAGCTCAGGCACTTGGGGAATGACATGTATAAATGTATGAGACTGTTGGCTGAAGTTGAGTGAAAAACAAAAATAGCCCAGAGACTGTAAAGCGAGCAGCCCTGGCCCAAGTGCACCACGTCAGAGGGAAACCAGAACATATTTTCCTATGGCTGGGTTTACAGCTTGTGAACTCATTGGAAAGACAGTGACTGTTGGCCCCTACATCCCCGTCAGAGTCTGCAGAATAGCTGAGGGCACACTTACACGAGTTTATTTACAAAGGCATTCAGGGTGAGAGGAAAGCCTGCCTTTCAGAGACAGCTAGAAGCCAGTTGTCTGCTTTTTGGTCTTGAGGCTGGGGGAAATTTGCCAAGACACTGGAAGCTTTCCCATAGGATAAACTGCTGGCAGGACTGTTAGATGAGCTGGGGGAGTACTCAGCAAATCAAGCCTCAGTTTCCCTACCCTGAAGAGTTTCAAGCCTCGCTACAGGCACTGTGGAAAGCAGAGATGCATCCGTCCTTTGTGTCAGCAATGTACCGTGTCTGAGCAAAGGTGCAGAGAAGCTTGTCTACCTAAAACGCAAAGTGCTGTGACAACAACTTCGAACGTGCAGTCTGGGTAGATTATTCCAGCTTCCCTTTACTTGGAAGCAATGACTAACACAAGGTTTAGGTGATCTTTAAAACAAGGCTTTCATATTGCTGTCCGTGGCACCGAAACCACGGAGATTGATTGCAGATGCAGCAAGCGGCTTTGACGGATGAATGTTCCAAGTGTAAACATTCGGAAAGTCAATAAAGGTAATAAATCTGTGCAGCGTATGGGAAAAAAAATAGCTGAATAAAGGCTTTTGGGGGTGTTTGGCCTGGACACTGCGGAGCCCTGACAGTTCTGGAAACAGCTATCATTATTATACGTCGCGTTTGATTGCTTTATTTCATCGCACGGACCTGTAGGCAAAGCACGCTGTGCTGCAGTGTGCATTTAACCAGGAGATGGGAAGGATGGGAGGGTTTTTTGTTCTTCTGCTGCTTGGTTTATGTTAGAAAGGCTGCAAGATTTTTGAAATGGGATATTAGATGTCCAAGTCCTCATTTTCTGAACCGATCCATGAACAAACTTGCAAAGGTTTTGTAAATGCCCAAATCTGCAGGCAGATCCGCATCTTTAGGCATTTGGGATGCCCAGAAGGATCAGAGGTAGCAATCGGAATCTGATCTGTGGGTGCCTTTTGAATATCCCAATAAGCTTTCCTGCATCTCACAGTGTTATCAATTATCCAAAAATCAGCTGTCTAGAACCTTAGCTAATTACTAAAAAGAGAGGTTCGGCCAGTCGCAACCTTTGGACTTGACAGTAAAGTTGCTCTGCAAACCAGGATTTCTACACAAAATGCAGAGATTCAGAAATGGGTATTTACAGTGCCAGGGTCTCGCACCCTTTCTCAGGAGCAGAAGGGCTCAGCTTCACAAATTTTCCCAGCAGAGTCAAGGGAAGTGAAGTGAGATGTTGCACTTGGTAGCAGACTCCGCTCCCAGAGTTTCGGTAGTATTGATTCTTGCGGGCATGTCAGAAATCGCAGGTACCGTTCTGGTGCTCCCGAAATCACTGGAGTGAGGACAATTGGCACCAGGCAGTCTCTGCGAAGTACCTCATGACTCCAACATCATATCATTAAATTCTTCTTTGCCTCAGGATGTAGGGAGACTGCATTACAGCTGTGGATGAGACAGCCCTCAGCAAGATACAAAAATCTTCAAAGACAAATGAAACAAAAGGTACCGAATTTATCCTGCTTTGGTGGCTACTTTTTATGGTTTTTATTTTGCTTCTCCCCGCTCCTCCCTGTCCCCCCCTGTGCTAAGTGTATTAGTTTCCATAGAAACAAGCTATTCAGGATGGGTTCCTCCACATCCTCAAGTGGGATTCAGCCAGCGGAAGATATTTCCTTCTTAGATACACTGTCGTAACAAATAAAAAGGGCCACCTTCATCAAAATCAATGTACTCCACCTGGGAAAAATAAAAGCAACCTGCCACCCTCTTCATGAAACAGTTTGTGTTTTCTACACCACTTCAGAGGTGCTGACTCTTTCTTGTGAAACTAGATAATGCAGGTACACACGTGTCCTAACCCGTACCTGTCTGTCCCAGGTAACGCTGCGTTGGGATGCACAGACCGTGCTTGCCTTGTCCTGGGGCTGAGCACAGACAGCCCCCGGAGCAGCCAGGAGCCAGCTCGGACACCTTGCACGGGCAGGACGGTGCTGCAAAAACCCAGCAGACCTGGAGATGGAAGAGTTCTGTTCCCCTAGAAATCCTTGCGGGGACTCATCCGGTGGTGCAGCGCTTGCAAGATTTCTCCTCCCATTTCTTCGCATAGCTCTTAACTGACACGTTTCTGAGTAGTTTGAGACAATGCATCAATTTTTTTTTCTTATTGGATTACAATAACTGCATTTGAGCAGGCATCTTAACCAAGAAACAAACCCATAATATTTTAAGTCTGTATAGAACAATTTTTTAAAATAATTTAATAATGGGATCTTTTTCATAAATGGATGATCCTTGTCAAGAAACAAGCTGTATGTTTAGTGTCTACATGTCCAAAGAACTGAGTCCAGTAGCTACCCTCCCAAAGCCTTTGCTGCCTCTTTTCAAAGCCAACAAGGACTACACAGTGATTTTAAAAGCAGTCTTGATCAAGTTCAATTAATTCTGCTGGTTTATGATAGGGGGTATTCTAAGTAACTCGCATTTCCATTTCTTCCACCTCCACTGCCATTTTCATAGATAATTACCTTTTAAAATCATCAGTTAATTCTAGTTCAATGTGACATTAACCTCTGCAGACTTGAAGGCATCAGTTCACACACTACAAAGCACAAAGGATTCTGCTAAACAAAATGAATCATGCCATTCTACCAGTTATAGCCCATTCAGAGCTGGAAACTCCAGCTTTCTGAGCAATGTCAAGAATACTTAAAGGGGTTGGATTCCTCACTAGTTATCAGTTACTATGATTTTAATCTTCTTTGCCTGGTGTCTTAGCAGAAGATTTACACAAATGATAAAAGGAAAGAGGAGGAAAAAAACCCAATTAATTCCGATTTGTGACTACACCTGGAAGTACTGAGCTTGCCAAAAGCCATCTAATAGCATTGCAAAAAAAATAACCAACTCTCGATATGCAGTCTCTCCAGAGTCCTGGCCCCACCTTTTGATTTAATTTTCTGAAATCAAATATATCCATTCCCAATTGATAGTCATCCTCTCAGGGAATGACCCTGTTATCTCAGGGAAGCCCCAGACATAAGAATTCTAGGAGACAACCAAATTATCCACTGGAGCTTGATGGTTTATTTGCAAAAAGATGAACAGTTCTCTCACAGAGCTGCACTTCCTGCTCTCCCTCCTCTGGTGCATCCAGCTGCCTCCAGGTTTCTGCATGGCACCCTCCCAGACCTAATAAAGTAATCCAGCTATAAAAATCTCCCAACATACTGGAGCAGCACTGTGACAGGGCTCCATGATGGCAGCAGCTGCCTCTCCTCTAAGGGCAGAAACCTCAACCATCACTCAGAATCCAGGCATGGCTGTCTCGCAGCAGTTTTTCTCCGTTTTTTCCCTAGTGCTGTGTCTAGATGCAGACTACTGCTTCTTTCTTAAGACAATCAGCTTAATTTTGTAAACCACCTGTGTCTATAAGTTGCAGGTGATTTCTCTTCCTCTGTACATCAAGGTTGTAATATTAAGATGCCAGTGTTTTGCTCTGGATTGACTGGTCCCTGTTTAGCTAAAAAAAAAACAAAAACAAAACAGCTCCAGATGAGAGATCTGTTCTGCATTTCCATCATCTCTGGGCTTTGCTGTGTGCCTGCCAGGCTACCTCCTTTGTTTGTCTGAGGAACAGTTCTCCATGACTCCAAGATGTGCAGACCACCCCTTCTGCTCACAGATCACCCTCCTGCCTGACGGTTCAGCCCAAGACCCTTCAACCATCATGCCTTGCTTTCCACAAGGATTTCGCCTGCAATGGCTTTATCTCTTGAATATCCACTCTAATTTCAAATTGAATCTGCTGCAAAATTTGCCAGGACAGCTCATCCCCTTATAACATAGTGATCTGGTAAAGCTGTGGCAGGCATATTTATCCAGAAGGAGCATCTGATTCCCAGGGAAGTTAATGAGCACTTCCACTTTTGCCACAGCAGCATAATGAAAAGTACACATCCCACTGCTAAATGAACTGAGATATCACCATCCTGATAAATGAGTGCTACAGTGGTGTTCAGCTCTCCTCAGTAATATCATAGCTAATGATCCACTGCTTTATGTGGCTGGATTGATATGGGAGCATTTAAGACATCACCATTTTTATTTACTTGAAACTGGACTTACCTCCATCCTTTGCCAAGGGATTTGCATTCCAGTGGCAGCCTTGAGAGCAAGCACATCTTTTATTCCCTACAACTGCTCCTGTTGGCTAGTGAATACCATGATTAAAGACCACGAATACCTTGTTCTGGTGCTTTATGAAAGTCTTAAGCTTTTATTTCACTGAGAAAACAGCATGCCAAGTTTCTTTTTCCAACTAAGGTACCTACTCTCGTTGCCTGTTTAAATGACAATAAAACAGCTCGGTGTTTGCAGAGCTCCCAGCTTTGTCTTTGCCTTCTGCATGCTGGAAGGACTTCTGTTCTCTTCTGTGACCTTCCCTGTGCACCATGACCTGCAGTGCTGCTCTGGGTGCCCACACCCGGAGCATATTCACAAACACCACCATCAGCAGACCCCGTGCACGTTTTACACTCTGTGGTTGCCCTGTTCAAGGTGCCTCATACCATTATCACTGCTTTGGATGACCATGCACTCAGTGCTTTTAACATGCCAAGTCAAGATTTGTCACCTCACATTGAATCAGTGCTGGTTTGCCTTTATTTCCCTTTGTGTCATCTCCATCGATGGATTTCCTTTAAGGATGCTCTTTGCTTTGCGAGGAAGCCCAGCATCATTCTGGTCTCTCCTCTGTGTTCATTTTATTTCTCAAGCAAGTGTTTCCTCCCTATACAGAGGTCATTTCTCCACCTCATCAATAACAGACTTTAATTTATTTTTTTAATTATTATTTTTTAATAGCAAAATCAAGTTATATAATGGGCAGATCCAGCTTCCTTTGAAGCAAGCACTACTTTCTGACCCAAATCAAGAACTTTGGGCAGGAAGCTGATGCTTGTACTCTTCTGGAGAACGGATGCTAGCATTTGTCTGTGTGTCTAGCAAAACAAAGACCTTAAGATGTATCTCAGCATCAACAAATTCATGCCAGTTTTCCCTCTTTAAGTCATGCCCCAGGTTCAGTCTGAGAGGCTCTACTTGGATTGCAGCTTGCATAAAGCCTGCCTTTGGTCCGAACCAAGCTGTCAAACCCTGTCCCGTCAGTCCTAAAGCACTACCAAAACCATTCTGCTTTCCAGGCTAGCACAGCAGCTTGCTCACAGCGCTTTGGTTTTAATTTAAATCAAGATTCCTTGAAACTAATTAAAGCAAATGTGATCATCCGTGCTGCTCTTTGGATTGTCACTACTGATAGTTGATTCTCTGTTGGCAAGAGATATAGCTGGAACTTCTAACTCCAGCAGCCCAGGCAGTCCCCATTCCTATCTATTTACTCTACATAATTAATACCATTTCTTGGAATTTGATTAAAGCACAGGAGATTTGTGCTTTGTTTTCTGTTAGGGTGGTGTTAAAATCTGTTCCAGAAACACAGTGTCAGAATGGTATTTTTTTTCTGGTAGTTTGGTGGGTTTTTTTTTTATTAAACCCTTTCCCTTTAGTCTGTTATAGAAGTTCCCCCAACTCCAGGTGAAAGTTTTAACTCCCTACCAGCAGTGCTGCTTGCACACAATTAAATCTTCCTTAGCTACTATACTTCAGGGATTTTAGAGGTTAGATATAAAAAGATCTTCTGTCATTCTCTGTGGTGTTTTTTTGTTTTGTTTTGTTTTTTTTGTTTGTTTGGTTTTTTGGTTTTTTTTTACGAAATCCCTGTTTGCTTTCATTATTTTCTGGCAGCTTTCCTGGAATAGTCAGCTGTAGTGTCTACAGCAAGTTACTTTCTTGGATAGGTTAAATTACAGCAGTCCAGTCCTCTCTCCCACCAGTGCAACTATTACTTCCCAGTATGTTTTACTGGTAAATGCTTGCTGTGGCCACAGAAGACTTGTCTGAAGCCAGTGTTGGCATGTCTTCCAGTAACCACACGTTTTATGGTGTGCTTTTCCCATCTCCTGGCAGGTGACCCCCATATCAGTAGACAACACCCAAAGGTCTCCTTCCATTATACTCCAAGCTGTTATAGTTTCATTGAGGCTCCATCACAGGCTCCCTGAAGGTGGGCTCCTGGCCTGTGTATGGTTTCTGCATATTTACGTACCCTGAAAGGATTTATTTTCCATCCACTTGCTCAATCTCCCCTTGAAACCATGCAAGCACCCGGCTTTTACAACACCCGGTTTTGACAACACCCAACACCGAGCACATGTTGGATGAGGCTCACATCCCTCTAGCTTTTGAGTTGGACTCGTTTTAGCTTCATTTGTTGCTTTTTTTTCCAATCCAGGCAATCCCTACTCACACTTTCATGACTGACCAGGTGTCGGTCGCTCTCTGCTCCCATCCCCATGATGTTTCTTCCAGCCTGATAAATCCTGCATTACTTACTGGTAGCGAATTTAAATATTTTAGTGAGAAAGGCTCTGTGCTGGCTGAAGAGCTCTGGCATGGAGGTGACACTGCTGGGGGACAAGCTGAGGTGGGCTGTCTCACACTGCCAGGGAGCCTGAGGCCAAGTGGAAGGTGGCTGCGGATGAAACCTTTTCTATCCAGTCTTTCCATCTTTTATTGTTTGTCTTAGAGCAAACACTTTTTTTTCTTTGTTTTTCTTTTCCAGTTCCAGTTTTGAGATTTGAGTTATTTTGCAAGGAACTTTAGATGCAATGTGCAGAGCTCCAGGACCTCCGAGCTCTCCACTGTAGCCAACTCTCACCCTTTGCATTCTTTGGGAGAAAAAAAAAATCTCAGATAAATCTTTATACACTCTCAAATACTTCAAGTTGCTCTGGAGTGTGCATAGTCGAACCCAGAAAGCACAGCGGGTACATTATCTGAATTTCAAAGCAATGCTGCTTTGTTATCAGTCTTCTTTCCATAGCTGACAGAGACGCTCAACTTTCTTAAACCAGAAATAAACTTCCATCCTTCTATGGCTGAAGAGGAACACTGGAAAATGGGATTTATGAAGGCTCAAATCCTACAAGACAGGAAGACAGACTCCACAGGTTGTCTATGAAAAACAAACAGAAACAAACTCCCCTTCCTCACTCTGCTCCCTCCCCTCCTCCCCCACCAAACTAGTGGGTTTTAAGCCAATCTTATGAGCCTGGGATCTGATACATGACTTGAAATGTCTGGGAATATTTTAAAAGATCTCTGTAACCAGCACTATGCTGGATAATCTGGAGGATGTGTGAAGGAAAGGGGGTGTTATGCCCAGCAAATCTCCCTGGTGCTGCAGAAGGATGAAGGGTCAGGCCGAGATCGAGTACCCCAGTGTCGTGGGTAAGGACTGAGCAGCAACCGCGGACCACCCCACTCCCCCTCCAGGTAAGATGGGGGAAAGAATAAAAAAAGGTGGAACCTTGTGAGTTGAGGTAATGACAGATTTTAATAATACAACACAAGAAAAAGATAATATAATAACAACCAGCATTAGAGAATGACACATGATGGAAAAAACCTCACTGCAACAAAATGCTGCACCAACCTCTCCCCACAACCCTCTCCAGGCTAGCTTCCCCTTACATCCCGGGCATGATGTTAGCATGGTATTGAATGTCCCACCTCTCAGCTTCTGTGAAAATTAACCCTATCCCAGCAGAACCCAGGGCACCCAGTGACCATAGGAAGGTGCAGTTCCAAACGGGAGCACAGAAGAGGTCTTCTGATCAGTCCACGCCCACGAGCAGTGGTCCTCCCATCTTGCCTGGAGCCTCAGGGCACCCAGTGTGAGTGAGTAAGGATGACGGTGAGCCTCCAAAACATCATTGGATTACATTTGCTTACTGACACAGAATCAGAGTGATGGCATCATTCACATTTATGGCATGTCTATTTCTCATTCTGGGAAGCACAGCAAACAAATTAATTGAATTTCACTGCATCACTGGCATGTAATAAACTCATCTGATTGTTAGTCTCTCTCATAAAGACTCAGTCCCTAGAGTCGAGATATGACAGAACTAATTCAACTTTTGTTAAACAAATAATGTATTTCCAGCCTTTGGCTAGGCAATTAGGCATGAAAAGGAGGTTCCTTGGATGCCGCTAATCCAGAAGATGCATAAAACCTTCAGCTTTTCTATATATTTACTTTGCAATTCATAACTGTTTAAGTTAATCTCACTAGTAGAGAGGCTGACATTATTGTTTGGGTTACAAGTACTCAGGGAAGCTTAGGAGAGCTCTATGCTTATTTGGAGGGACCCATAAACAAACTGAAGCTATAAACATTGTATCTGCTGACACTAAAACCTGTCCAAAGCTCTGAAATAACCCAAAGATACTGGCCAAAACCAGAAGCTGCAATGGCTCTTGAATCAAGACCTCCTGAGCCAGGATCTCAGGAAATATCCTGGAAAGCACTGTGTACTTGGACTCCATGTTACTCAGTATTGTCCCTCCCAAAGGAGATGCCGTTATATGTATGTAGATTTGTAGTACAGCAGGGAATTGCCCAGGAAGAAAAAAGGAAGGGGCATGAGGTCAAAGAGCAGTCTCCACTGGTCACCACAGATTGCACAGTCTTTGGCCAAAATAATCTAGTTTTTTGTTTGTTTGTTTGTTTGTTTGTTTTTTTACCAAAAGGTTTTCATTACAGTTATTTTAAAAGGGAACAGATACCCTTTATAAAAATGTAAAAGAGAAGAAAACATTTTAAACAGAAATTGTGCAACCAGCCTTACAGGAATGAAGAAAATCTCTAACCTTTTGAGATTTCCATGTCTGACAGAGAGCAGTAGCATTAAACCCCATTTCAGTCCTTCCCTAAGCCCACTTTTTACCAGGCAGCATTTCTCCAGCCAAGCAGCAACCCAAAAGGAACAGAGTCACCATGGGCAGCATGATGTGGGAGCCAGGACACATGGGTTCATCTTCTGCCTCATGGAAAAGCTGAGAGACCCCAGTGCCCTACACTGATGGATGACAGCAGAAGAACGGAAGGACTCGGGGTCAGGATGCCTTGGTTCTCTGCCAGGTCCTGGCAAGGAAGCCATGTGAGATGAGCAGGAAATACGTCTATACTTGCAAATCACTTGCTAAAAATGTTGTGGAAGAAATATGACGTGAGCACCAGAGCTTGCTCCCCACAGTGCCAGCAGTCCAGACTGAGGAGATGGAGAGAGGGCTGAGGGAGATGCTGATCATGTAACATGACCACAAGGCTCTAAGGCGGCTACGACTCTGAGTCACACTGTGGCACCCGAAAGCCACTAGTCTGCTGGGACTCACCAGTCCCCAACTGTAGCTGCACTGCCATCCTGCAGGCTCTGCTCTAAACCAGAGTGTCAAAGTCTCCAAAGAGGTATGTGCACCACGCACCCTGCCAGGAGCCCTGAGCCAGTCTCTGGGGGATGAGGAGGTAGATTCAGGTGAGGTGGGTCTGCAGAGACACTCCTAAATCCTAAAAGGAGGGTGCAGTGAGGTGGGTGCTGGCCTCTCCTCTAAAGTGACAAGTGATAGGACAAGAGGAAATGGCCTCAAGTTACGCCAGGGGAGGTTTAGAAAAAATTTCTTCACTGAGAGAGTGGTGAGGCATTGGAACAGGCTGCCCAGGGAAGTGGTGGAGTCACCATCCCTGGAGGGGGTCAAGAAACGTGTAGATGTGGTGCTTGGGGACATGGGTTAGTGGGTTGGGTGGTGTTGGGTTAACGGTTGGACTTGATGATCCTTGAAGTCTTTTCCAACCTTAATGACTCTATGATTCTACGACAGGCTGGGGCAAGAGAGAGAGCACAGCATCAAAGCAAAGGGGGATCTGCTCACATCCAGGTCCTCAATCAACCTTTTCTGGTCCTTATAAATAACATAGCACTGTCTCCTAACTGCCTCCATAGAAGAAGGGTTGTTTTCAGGGTTCTTTGTCCCTGTTTTCCAGACCTCCATCAACTCCCACCTCTCTAACCTCTCCACCACCCCGTGTTTGACTTTGGTAACAGCAACAAAGGACAAGTGCTGTTGTCCCGGCACCGTCGTGATGGATGCAATCTTCAGCACCTTTGCAGGGGTGGCTGTGGAAAGCAGGAGGAGGCCAAAGCTGTGAGGAGCACCTCTGGGGTATCCTGGATGGGGAGGAGGTGCAGCATGAAAAAGCAACCGGCTTGGTTGGTAGAACAGAGCTTAACAGTAGACCTGGGCAAATGGAGACCCTGCCAACCACAGCTAAACGTCAGCTGGTGTCTGCACCTTCACCCCATTGCTTGCTCCAGTATAGCCGAGTATCCTGTGGCTTGGGGAGCTCAGTAGTGGGGTTTGTAAACCATGTGATGGCATCTGTGTCCAGTCCCCCCCGCTCATAGTCCCGCTTCTGATTCATTCCAGATGTTTGTAGTGCTAGGTCACAGCTGGACAGCACAGAGGACATACTTCCGTCCAGCCCTGAGGTCAGCCGCAGCTCACCTTTTCTGTCTGCATGGCAAACCAAGAGGTGCTCAGAAGGGGTGGAAAAAAAAAGATGAGGCGTCTCTTGTTAATCCAAATTTGGAAGGACATGGGAGTTCAAAGCAGGACCTGAATTGTCCCTCTGTTTGCTTATCTACCAGCCTGCTGGAGGGACTGGGCCAGAATCTGAAAATATCTGTTTACCCAGAGGGATCAGCAGAGAAACTGAGATTATTTCTCTAGCTGGGCAGGTGATGAAGGTCTGCAGAGGTCAGCACTGAACCTGAAATTGTCTGCCAGCCCATCTGTGCATCTCCAGGGCAGGGACCCAGAGGCATCTGTACAGAATCCAAAACTACGTGTCTATTTACGCTTCAGCCTGCTTACTGTCCCAGGTCTGAGACATGAAGCAGGCCAGCAGAAACACGAAGCACATCTCTCAGGCTGGGGTCAGCCTGTTCTTGAGTGGTATAAAATGCTGCAAATTGTCAGAGCACCACTGCAGCTGCTGGAATCTTCATGATTTACAAGGGAATTGCTAAAATAGACAGTTTTAACCATGTCCAGGACCACTATATATTAAATAAGGTACCACATGGGTACCCATACCCTCAACTGTCTAAAGAGTTTGTCCGTCTATACCCAGCCACTCCTCCATCTGATCCTGTCGTTATTTCTTCTCATGTCTCCCTGTGTGGGCTGCACGGAGGGAGTGGAGAGAAAGGGGGATTGGGTCTAGCAGTGAGCTTTTTAGTGTAGATAAGATCCTCTTTCCCCATGGGATATTCATGGCTAAATCCTCAGAGCCCTGTTTCCTGGGCTCCTCAACGACAAACACAGCACCTTGCTTTCTTGCTGGAAGAGAGGACAGGAGTCTGGGGACACAGCTCTGCAAGGGATGCAATGAACTGCAGTGAGGCTGGGGTTTTCTTGGCGTTTTCCTTTGTGCAACAAGGGTTTAAAGGTGCTCAGCATCACAGAACGTCTTACCGGCCAGCTGCCTTACCATAGTAATTTGGCTGACAGGTGAAAAGGATGGATCGGGAGGATTTGCGAGCTGCTCACACAGGATGTGCTAATGGCCACCTCTGTCATTCTGCTGCCTGAGTTCCACCGCATTTCTGAAGTGGCGGGACATCTCTCTTCGAGGAGGGCTAAGGCTTGCTGTAGTCACCCTCTATCAATCACGATCAGAAAATAAAGCTGCATTTTTCTTGCCAAGTACTTATTGACACCTATTTTCGACAGTCTCAAGGAAAACTACCCATTCCTGCTCTATAAGCATTTAAGCAGCATATTGCTTGACAGTCAGCAGGGAATTTGCTCTCCCAACAAGGTCCAGGGCCACCGAAGTGTGTAAGGAGCTGGTAATGCTTTCATGCCAGCCAAAAAATGTTTTGCCTAGTCATTGCTGAAAAAAAAAAAAAAAGCTATGATAATGTGTCGCTCTCCATGACAACTCTCTGCTCTTCTCCATGACAACTCTTTGCTCTCTCTTGGCACTCTGTGACAACGGGCTGCTCTTCTGGAGCCAGTCCCTAAAACCGTGGAATTATGCACACGCAGGGATATTGCTGAGATGAGGGCCAGAAAGGACTGCGTGGCTTTAAGACGCTTTTTTTTTTTCTCATTGGAGAAAACTCTGATTGTGAGAAATGGTCGAGCCCTTGGCAGCATTGAGCAGCTGTTTCAAGGCAAATTCAAATGCAATTTAAGGAGAATAGAAATGACTTCAGAATGGTTTGGCTTTTGTAAAATTCACAGTGAATCAAATCTTTGACAGCAGACAGCTGCAACATCTATTGATCAATGTTTTGAGCAAACTAAATAGAAAGTCATGTCTGTATCGATTGGACACTTATCATACGTTTTAAAGAAAGCAGAGGAGACAAGCGTAGGCTTAGCCCTCAAGTGTGGGGAATGGACTCCCATTTCTCCGATGAACCCCAGAACCTGGAGGCAGAATGACTGTCAGCACAGCCAGATGTGCCAACAGCTGGGCAGAGCACTTCCATCCGCATTTCTGGAATCCAACACTTTGATTCCTCTCCCCTCACCTCTGGTCACTTTCTGCAGCAGTTGCTGTTTTTTCCCGTCATGGTCATGTTGCGTTAGTGCTTCTGAAAAGCCATAATTTGGTTTCCTCACAGGCTCCCCCCAGTCCAGGCTCCGGCAGGTCCAGACTCCCCAGCCCGCACATGCTGTGCCCCTCGAGAGATCCCTTGCTGCTCCTTCTGCTGAGGGGAAAGGAGGTTGCAGCCGAGGAGCTACAACCACGGCAGAGAGAACAGGAGCACAGGGCATTTTTCCAAGTAGGAACATGTCAGTTATTAATCAAAACATCATGATTTTCAGCTGAAATGTTATCTGTATTCCATTTTGCACCCTTCTTTTATTCCCCACTCCTTATTCCAGACCCCCACATAGTACATAGTACATTACCGACAAAACACTTAGGAATGAGAGGGAGAAGCATGGAAAACAGTGGGCTGAATGGGGGGAGGGGGGGGGGAATAACACTGCTGTTTTTGTTTGATGTTAATATGCTACTGAGACCTGGAAACAAATGACTTAAGCCTCTGCCACAATGGGCACGGTACTGACAAACAATGACTCTTTTGTCATGAAGCAGCTCCTAGCAGCATGCAGAAGCCCTACCCTAGTGGAAGGGAACACATGCATATTCAAAGCCATTTACCAAAGTAATGATGGAAGGAGAAGCAATACTTTCCTTTGACTTGGAATTCCCACTTCTGCTCAGCTGGGAATAGAGGCATAATTAATCAAAGTGTTTAAATAAGTTTCTTTCTGCCTTAATCAGAGCTGTGCAAATAAACAATTTTTTCAGTTCAGTAGCTGAACCAAAATAATAATAATTGTAGAAATATTTTTAAGTTGTCTGAAATTAAACCTCAGGTTTCCTCAAATATTATCAGTGAGCAGAAATATTTGATTTAACTGAAATGACATGGTGACTCTTCACTTTAATTGCTCTTTATTTATTTTAAACACAGAGAGTTAAATTTGTCCTTAAAAGGTTGTTTTGAAAGGAGAAATCAAAGCAGATCTCTTAAAAGAAGTGTTCGAATTAACAGTTCTGGCTGTCCTGTTTCTTCCCCCATTTTCTGGCTTAATTTTCCACCAAATTCACACTTAATACGATCACCCCCAACTGGCGTCCCCCAGCAGCTGAACGAGCTTTTCCAAAACAGCTGCCATCCAGCTGCGCCTAACATCTCCCAAAAACACATTGGCAAAGGTATCCCAGGGCTGGCTACAACCCGAAGCTGTGCAGAGCAAGGGGTCGGAGGGATGGGTTGTTCCTCCAGAGGTCTTTCCTTATAGAGCAGTCACCTCGACTGTTTTAACAAGATGCAGAAATCACGTCACAAAAATGTTTGCTCAAACTTCCCCAGTTTTTGTTTACCGCCTTTGGAAAAACAGGTATTACCAGGGCCAAGAAAAACTCAGAGGCAAGCCCTTCATCGTATGGCTGCCCAGCCCCTTTTGGACCCCAAAATATGCATTTTCAGCATTTAACATGACTCATTTCTAGCTGCTTCTCACCGATTCATTGGATTGCATCTGTAAATGCCAGGTCATGTCTTGCTGCCATCTCCCATGAAAGCTGTAACCTCACACGGAGCGAGAGGCTCTCCGGGATGCCTGCCTGGGCTGGGGGGCTGCAGGCTGGGACATGCCACCTGTGCTGTTCCTTTGATGGAAAAGGCTCCAACAATTCCCCAGCTTTCACTTGCTTATGTAGCCAGCCCTGTCTTTAGTAATTGTGAATCCCAGAGTCACGCTATTTAACCTCTAGATGCCTAACGAAGAGAGAGAGATCCTCCCAGACAATCCGGGAGCTGGCGCAGACCTGAGCATCCCTCTGTCACCCATCGGTGGGAAGAGCTGAAGGGATGCTCAGAGCAGCTGTGGATGCCCCATCCCTGGAGGGGTTCAAGGCCAGGCTGGATGAGGCTTTGGGCAACCTGGGCTAGTGGGAGGTGTCCCTGCCTGTGGCAGGGGGCTGGAACTAGATCAAGCAGTGGATTCAGTGTGGAACGAGGGGCTTTGCAGGCATGCATACCCGTCTTCAGGTTCAGGATAGATGTGTAAAGCTGCAGCGCTAGACACAAATGGAGAACAAATGCTCAGGGTTTAATTTGATTAATTAACTTGGTGAGAAAAGGCAGCTGGTACCAAGTAAGTTTTCAGCATGAGGAGAGGTTAAAAAGTCTTTCCGTACTCTGGGAAAGGGAGAGAGAAGCCGAGAGTGGCAGCTAATTTATTGCCAGTGGAACAAGAAGCTGTTAGCTGAGAGGAGGGGTAAGAATTATAAAGTGTCATAAACCCAATATCTCTATAGAGCCTGTGATGTTTAGTGTACAGAGTTATGCACTTCAGCTCCCCGGTCTGTCTCTTGCTGCTCCTATTTCAGACATGAAGAAGGACCTGTGAGCTCTAAAGCTTGTCCCTTTTATCCACTTCCGTGAATTGCTCCCATAAAAACATTACCTCTCCTGACAAATCTTGCCACCAGCACCTCCTCAAAGCCCAGCTACTCCCCGCACGGTGGCGCAGAGCTCAGGGCTCGATCCTGCCCCGTCTCACCCAACAACCCAGTGCGCAGTGAGCACAAAACGCTTCCAGAGCTGGAGGAGACAGGCTGCCCTGCCGCATCCCTCCCCTTGCCCTGCTGCGTCTGGCTGGACATAAAGCAGGGCTATGGAGATGCACAGCCTGCTGCTGTCTCCTTGTAGGACTAAACCCAATCTCTCCTGCAAAGTGCAGCAGCTCCCTTTTGCTCCGGAGGACAGGGGGTTCATACCTGCTGGTCTACAAGACTGATGTGGTTAAACCATCAGAAACCGGTGGCCATATAAACCCAAGCCTTCAGGGCTGCCCCTTTTGTCCCAGGGGGTATTCAACCCAAATTTTTAATGAGAGAACAGTTTTTCTCCCATCTGGAGCATTCCTGCAGCCTCGTCCTGGCCCTCTGGCTCATCTCAGAGGAGAGAAAAGCTGCGGCACGCGGGGGAACCACCCCCTGAGTGCACACCACAGAACAGGACTTCTCTTTGGGTGGGGAAGGCTTTTCCCACCTCCTTCCCACCATATGGCCTCGCTCGAGAGCCAAGAGCAGCACTTACACACGGCAGCGGCAGAGCAGAAGGGATCTGCCACAGCAGGGAAAACAGCATCTGCATCCCTTCCCCAGCCTGCCCCTGGCGCGTCTCCAGCGTGCTCAGAGTGACTCACTTTTGGTGAGTTATGGGCAAAAAATGGTATAATGTCAAAGCAGAAAATATCCTGTGTGAAGACATTATAACGGGGGAGGGAGGTGTGGGTTGTGGGGTGTTCTTTTTTATTTATTTTTTAGAGAGAATGAGGGAAAAAGGCTCTGAGTGAAAAAGTCTGATGCCGATGGCAAGTGGGACCATCAGCCCTCATTAAACTGCTGACGAACACGGAGGTCTGCCTTCTTCTGTGGGTCTGAAGTAGAGCACCAGCCCCACAGTGACATTAAAGTGCCTTATCAGGGTGTCTCTGGCTCACCATGTGACATCTCTTTCTCCCCAGACCTTTCCCCAGTGAGGAAGGTGGCTTCCAGCATGTTTTGGGGCTCAGAGTCACGCTGTCCCCGGGTGCTGCCTTTCATCGCTCAACCTTGGAGGGAGCTCTACCAAAGGACAAAGACACCAGAGACTTTAATAGAATCATCGAATTATTAAGGTCAGACATGACCTCAAGGATCATCAAATCCAACCGTCAACCCAACACCACCCAACCCACTAAACCATGTCCCCAAGCACCACATCTCCACGTTTCTTGAACCCCTCCAGGGATGGTGACTCCACCACTCGTACCATTTCAGGTTGCTTGTGGTCAAATTACTCTGTTTCAGCAGAACGGCTTCTTTTGCAATGGAACACTTCATGAGGAGGTTACTCAGCACCCTTCGTTAGGGAGGAGAAAAAAGCTTGTGCCCTTGGCTTCTTGTATACACGATCTTGGTCCCCTNAAGCAGTGGATTCAGTGTGGAACGAGGGGCTTTGCAGGCATGCATACCCGTCTTCAGGTTCAGGATAGATGTGTAAAGCTGCAGCGCTAGACACAAATGGAGAACAAATGCTCAGGGTTTAATTTGATTAATTAACTTGGTGAGAAAAGGTAGCTGGTACCAAGTAAGTTTTCAGCATGAGGAGAGGTTAAAAAGTCTTTCCGTACTCTGGGAAAGGGAGAGAGAAGCCGAGAGTGGCAGCTAATTTATTGCCAGTGGAACAAGAAGCTGTTAGCTGAGAGGAGGGGTAAGAATTATAAAGTGTCATAAACCCAATATCTCTATAGAGCCTGTGATGTTTAGTGTACAGAGTTATGCACTTCAGCTCCCCGGTCTGTCTCTTGCTGCTCCTATTTCAGACATGAAGAAGGACCTGTGAGCTCTAAAGCTTGTCCCTTTTATCCACTTCCGTGAATTGCTCCCATAAAAACATTACCTCTCCTGACAAATCTTGCCACCAGCACCTCCTCAAAGCCCAGCTACTCCCCGCACGGTGGCGCAGAGCTCAGGGCTCGATCCTGCCCCGTCTCACCCAACAACCCAGTGCGCAGTGAGCACAAAACGCTTCCAGAGCTGGAGGAGACAGGCTGCCCTGCCGCATCCCTCCCCTTGCCCTGCTGCGTCTGGCTGGACATAAAGCAGGGCTATGGAGATGCACAGCCTGCTGCTGTCTCCTTGTAGGACTAAACCCAATCTCTCCTGCAAAGTGCAGCAGCTCCCTTTTGCTCCGGAGGACAGGGGGTTCATACCTGCTGGTCTACAAGACTGATGTGGTTAAACCATCAGAAACCGGTGGCCATATAAACCCAAGCCTTCAGGGCTGCCCCTTTTGTCCCAGGGGGTATTCAACCCAAATTTTTAATGAGAGAACAGTTTTTCTCCCATCTGGAGCATTCCTGCAGCCTCGTCCTGGCCCTCTGGCTCATCTCAGAGGAGAGAAAAGCTGCGGCACGCGGGGGAACCACCCCCTGAGTGCACACCACAGAACAGGACTTCTCTTTGGGTGGGGAAGGCTTTTCCCACCTCCTTCCCACCATATGGCCTCGCTCGAGAGCCAAGAGCAGCACTTACACACGGCAGCGGCAGAGCAGAAGGGATCTGCCACAGCAGGGAAAACAGCATCTGCATCCCTTCCCCAGCCTGCCCCTGGCGCGTCTCCAGCGTGCTCAGAGTGACTCACTTTTGGTGAGTTATGGGCAAAAAATGGTATAATGTCAAAGCAGAAAATATCCTGTGTGAAGACATTATAACGGGGGAGGGAGGTGTGGGTTGTGGGGTGTTCTTTTTTATTTCTTTTTTAGAGAGAATGAGGGAAAAAGGCTCTGAGTGAAAAAGTCTGATGCCGATGGCAAGTGGGACCATCAGCCCTCATTAAACTGCTGACGAACACGGAGGTCTGCCTTCTTCTGTGGGTCTGAAGCAGAGCACCAGCCCCACAGTGACATTAAAGTGCCTTATCAGGGTGTCTCTGGCTCACCATGTGACATCTCTTTCTCCCCAGACCTTTCCCCAGTGAGGAAGGTGGCTTCCAGCATGTTTTGGGGCTCAGAGTCACGCTGTCCCCGGGTGCTGCCTTTCATCGCTCAACCTTGGAGGGAGCTCTACCAAAGGACAAAGACACCAGAGACTTTAATAGAATCATCGAATTATTAAGGTCAGAAAAGACCTCAAGGATCATCAAATCCAACCGTCAACCCAACACCACCCAACCCACTAAACCATGTCCCCAAGCACCACATCTCCACGTTTCTTGAACCCCTCCAGGGATGGTGACTCCACCACTCGTACCATTTCAGGTTGCTTGTGGTCAAATTACTCTGTTTCAGCAGAACGGCTTCTTTTGCAATGGAACACTTCATGAGGAGGTTACTCAGCACCCTTCGTTAGGGAGGAGAAAAAAGCTTGTGCCCTTGGCTTCTTGTATACACGATCTTGGTCCCCTCTTCTGGTCCTGGGCTGCCACAATGCAGCTCCTGGCCATTACTACCCTCAGGAGCTGAAAATCCAGAAGTCAGCTCTCTAAAATTCCATCAGGCTAAAAAGAGGAGTTTGGAAGATGGAACAAATGTTGGTATGTTCTCATTTTCCTTAGGGCTTTTGTGTTAAAATGTTGCCTGCAGCCAAACAAGCTAGAAATGTAATGCTGAAAAGAAATAAAACCCATGGCTCTCACTCAACCATATGACTCCCTGAGCTCAGATTAACTGGTCGGGATATCACTGCAGTCACTGGCACCTGCTGTGGCTAAGATCACGGACGTAACAAAGCACAAGCTGATTTTTCACCCATGGGGCAAGGGGGTTCCCCATCTCAGAGATGATACAGGAGGATGGAGGCAGAGCCTTTGTCGCCCTTGACCATCTAGCTTAGGGGTTTGTTGCAAACAGCAGCAACAACCAGTTGTAAGCAAGTCTCCACTCCTGCCTAAATGTAGCCTGGAGGTCAACATGCATTCCATCTCTCCCACCTAGGAGGCAGGAGGTGTTATGGCTGGTTTGACAGGCTTTGGAGGTTGATCTGCAGTGATTCAGACCATCAGCTCAGGCAGAGTCTTGGTGCACATAAGCATGGCCCAGCTTTTCCGTGCTGCTTTTTGTCCCAACTGGGCTTTCAAGCATGCTGGCCTGTGGGTTTTCCCACACATTTAGAAAGGAGCTGGCATATCACACAGATGTGTCACTGTACATCTCAAGGAGGAAGGTCCCAAAGCCACTGGGAGATGGGTGGAGGGACAGAAGCCCAGCCCTTGTGCAGCCCAGTTTGTGCCTGGAGACCACTGGGACCTGCAGAGGGTGAAGGACACTGGATCAGATTTGGGGGGAAGGAAGGTTTGTTGAGGGCAAGGAGGGATGCTACAGTAGTTAGCTAAGAAACAGAATCTCGGAAAAATGGAAATGTCAGGCTCCAGGAGACCCCAAGAAATGGCCTACTCCTTCCTCCTGCTCTGAGGGAAAATACAATCTATCTGGACCATCGCAGAAGTCTGTCCTGCCAGCTCCATTGAAGTGCCCTGGGACCTCCTCTTTCGACGAATTCTTATGCTCTTGTATACTCTATGTCTGGCTTAAATACCCCTTGACACAACAGGACCATCTTCTTCCAGCAGACATGGAGAAAAGGCACCACCTCCCATGCCCTGAAAGAGTCTTGGGACTCTGGAAACCATGACTAACCAGTCACTGATCTGAGGCTAAAGTGTTTTGGGGGTCATCCTTCCAGCTTCAGATGTGACAAGAACACCACCACACACCCCAAAGAAAATGAAGATGTAAGTGTATGAAATTTTCCATTCTCATGAGTGTCCTCTGATATCTATGGGGACACGCTGGGCCTGATTTTTGTTCACATGAGGAGCTGTTTGTGCCGCTGCAGCAGAAGAATTGCTGTCTGGGCTTTGTTGTAAATCCAAATTAGTCTCCTAACATTGCTGCCGGGGAGAGGATTAAATTTATCACAAGCAGTAGGTATACAATATTTTGTTTTCCCCAAGAAAATCCTTCCACAGCAGAATAAAAGACTAGACATTGTGTCTGTGATCCAAACGGGAGGGCTTTTTTTCTTCATGCTAGGCAAACTAGCAAAAAAAAAGTTTTGGACCCCTTTCCAACTTTCCTGCATTGACAAATGATTTACCTTTTTTTTTTCCAGGAAAAAGATACAAAAACAAAACAAAAAACTAGTGAAAATAATTACCAAGGCTTCCCATGGGTCCAGAGCCTTACTTATTACACTGACACAGAACACGAATTCAGAAAAACGTCCAACCAGTCTTGGTCCTATATTTGGGCAAGGAAAAGACTTGCCAGAGGTGCTCACACTAGAGGAAGGGAAGAAGGTAAGGGTAAAGATCTTCAGCTTTTTTTTTCTGAGGGCAAAGCTCTGTGGGAAGCCATCACTGACACGGTGGTGGACTCTCCAGGTGTTCAATCACCCAGTCTTGGGCAGTGGCCAAGCTGCTGTGCCTTTCTGCTAGCAAGATGAGTGCCCACAGGACTTACACAAGAGGAGCCACCAGCAAGACGTGGTTGTGCCATGGGGGATATCACCAGGTCTGCACAGCTCTTTGGGCACCGAGTGTCTGCCTCCAGGCTCCACCCAAACCAACAACTGCAGACTCGTGTCTGCCAAGGAGGCAAGCACTGCCTTGAGGATGGCTTCAGAAGCACCCCCAGTATGGACACAGACAAATGCACTTGCAAGGAAGTGGTGAACTCAGGAGAGCTAAGTTGGGATGGCTCCGGCAATTCCCAATAGGCAAGGGTCTTTCTTCCCTGGTGAGACCACCGTGGTTGGACACGCCTGGGGACTGCTCAGCTCCACATCCCCACCAGGCCAACCCCCTGAGGGTAAAAGTGCTCTCTGGAGGACCGAGATGATATCTGCGCTTTGCAAGGGTATCTATTCATCCAGCTGCTCAGTGAGCTGCTAACACGTCTGGTGACAAGGTCCAGTGTGCTCTTCACAGCATCCTCAGCCCCTCTGTACCCATGCAGAGCTCACAGCCCAGCCTGGCTCCCTCGCTCCTTCCTTCTCTCGTGTGTCAGAAAGTCACAATAACTGGTTAGCAGCCCAGCAGTGTTCCACTGCTTATCACTTATTCATTCTGATTTCTGAGCCAGATGTAGGAAATACACCCATCAGCTCTGAACAACCCCTCCCATATGCAGAGCACACTGTAATCAATAAATATGTAGAGCCGGTTGGTTCCACTGCCAGAGGCTGGTGAAACCCACACTCACTTCCCTTCAGTTCCCTCAGTTCTGCTTCAGTCTACCCCTCTCTGAAACCACCCAGGCTATTGGAAGGGAGCTGTGCTAGGAGGCTCTGCAATGCATAAGGTAGCCTAAACAAATATATATATTTCTTTTCATAGAATCATAAAATCATGAAGGTTGGAAAAGACCTCAAGGATCATCAAGTCCAACCGTCAACCCACCCCCACCCAACCCACTAACCCATGTCCCCAAGCACCACATCTACATGTTTCTTGAACCCCTCTAGGGATGGTGACTCCACCACGTCCCTGGGCAGCCTGTTCCAATGCCTCATCACTCTTTCAGGGAAGAAATTTTTGCTTCATCTTGTTTCTAGGTTTGATCCTGCACATATCAAAGTCAAAGCAATCATTGCTACAGGGGTTCAGACCAGCTCTGAGAGTCAAAGGTGAAAACCACACTCCAGAAACTAGTCCATGCTCCAGTTTTGGAAAGCTAGGCTCTGCTTTGAGGGCAAGTAGCTCAATGAGTGTCTGGCTATTGCTCTGAGAAACCACTTGTCATGTAAGCCTGGAGCGAAAAACTAAGGTGCTCTTCAGTACACAGGGTTATTGCTGCAATGCAAAGAGCCACGTGCTTAATGCAGCTCCTTACCCATGAACTCAAGACAGCTCTCAAACTTTTTAGTCTCAGAACTACCCCTGACACTTCTCTGCCAAACCTGGGAAACAGCAGTTATACATGAAATAACCCCAGAAATGCAGCCATCAGCATTTATAACACACATTGCGATCACTGGCTGCAATATACTACCCAAAGGAAATCCTTAGCTATGGTAATAGAAAGTGATTAGAAAACAAAGCAAAACCCAGAAAACAGCCAATAAAGCACACAAGCAGAAAAATGAAAACCCACCAGAGCAATTGCTACTTTTCAAAAACTGACACTGCAATTGCAGAATTGTTTTCCACCCTGTTACTGGATTTATGCCCTGGAAAAGCTGAGCAGTTCAGCTGGTTTCACCCCTGAGTCGAGGAAAAATCAGAACCAAGCCCAATTCTGAGAGCCCAGAGGACCGACCTGGGCTAGAACAACTGTTCTCCTGCCCAGTTTGTCCAACTTAGCACTGCGTGTTACACAGCTAAAGGCACTAAGCAAAGCACTGCTGTTTGCCATTGCAGAGTTAGAGTCTGAGAAATACATCATGTAGCCTGCACTCAGTTTCTGTTTGAGCTGCAGTGGTTATTAGAGTCAGTTGAGTGCTAGAAACTAATTTATATCATCACTGTAAGATGTGCCTGGTTTGGACAAGCACTTCATCTTCTGTTGTTCTTGCAGCAGACAATTTTGGGATAGCACAAAAGCATCTATATCCATTCCAAAGGGCTTTTAGGCTTGAAGCTCGGGTCACTGGAGACATCTTTACATCCTTGGGTTTTGTTCCCTTGTACCATCATTGTGGTTGCCTGTAAAAGCCAAGAAGCAGAAGAAGCTCTGAAAGAGGGAGCATTCAGAAAGGTCAAGGCAGGCTTCGTTTTCAGAAAGAATTCAGTATCTTGACAAATGTCTAGCAGAGAACAAAGTGAGAAAAATGAGAACCCTACTTCAAATCATGAGCAAACACATGAATTACAGATTCCCAGATGGTTTTTATCTGCCCATTCATCCATCCCTGCCCTGAGGAGCACGACTCCTGAGATGTGTCAGGAATACCAGGTGACAGCTGAGCGCTGTGTTAATATTCTCCCCTATTGCCAAGTGAGTTGCAGGAGTTTGGAGGGGAGGGAGCAAAGCTTTTAGCCTTTCAATATGCAGCTAGTGCGTGCTACCGCGTGCAGAACAAAGCTTGGCCACAGACACTCACACCAGGATTAATTCTCATGCTGACAACCCAGCTTCACACAGCTCCTTTGGCAGAGAGTGTGCGAGGTGGGAGGCTCCCGTATCAGTCAGCCCACGTATGATTATTAGTGGCATTGTTAAAACTTTGTGTTGCTGTCTGTCTGATGAAGACAGTTAGGTCATTCATGCAAGTGCCAACAGCTATCATTACCGACACTGTCATTTTGCAGTGCTGAGAAGAAAACGAAGAGAAGGAACCTCACACCCCTGAACCTTCTTTGTCTCAGGTCTCACCTGAAGCTGTTTGTCAGAGCCAGGAGGCACTTCCTCTAATAAATTTGGGAGAGGTTGTCTCAAACACTGCAATAAAGACTTTCTTCCCAATCTTACCATCTTTATGCTCCCAGGAGCCCCTAGGAGTTGGTCCTCACAGTAAATAAGCAGGGGCCATGCCCAAAGGGTAAGTGGCACTGCAAAGTCTCTGTCCATACTGCTAAATTCTCTTTTCCTCCAAAACAGGGTGGTATCCCTCATGTTGCTGCTTGGAAATACATCAAAACCATGATGGGGGAAGTGCTAATGCTGATGGCTAGTGTAGGGTGCTTGAGCCTCTGTTCTCGCCTTATTAATTCATAACTGACATCTCCACCCCATCATACTGGACTTGCCCTTTTACACAAAAACCTTCAGAAATGTTTTATATAAAATAAGTGTGCTGAGCAAGTATAGCTTTATATTTGCCCCGTCTATACCCTCCCAAGAACACCAAACACCTGCACTGCTGGAGGCAAGGTACAGAGCGTGATGTTTCGTGTTGACACCATATAGCTGGTTGTTCTTGAGTCTCGTGGAGGAGCAACTGGAGGTTGGATTTGCTCAGTCTGCTCCTTCCCTGCCTCCATATGGCCACATGGATGTGAGAGCCCACAGGGGTGGGCACCCGGAGGTTTGGAGGCAGAGAACTCAGGACACTCTTTCAACCCCAGGCTTGCTTCCGTAGAAGGAAAAAACAGTTTGAAAACTTTAGTCCAAAATGATAGCATTAAAAAGCGGAGAAAACTATCTCAGAAAGCCTGTACCTTGCTTTACGGTGGGGATTCTTGAGCTCTGCCTTGCTACAGCCATGAAAAGTTCCTTTCCCAAACAGCTTTTATTCTAATTATAGTACAGATAGCTTTCAGCTGAGGTCTTTTAGCTGTTTCCATGCCAGGTCCCAAGTATGAGTGTGTCTGCATGTGCATTTGTGTCTCTTCTCCAACAGAGAGGAGGAGTATGTGCTGTGATAGGGAAGAAGAAACTAGACTCCAGTCAGCCTGCATTCAGTCTGGCCGTAGGTGAGTCCCTTCCCCTCCACTGCTTCCGTCCAAGGTATTGAGGGCAGGGTCTGTTCCCTCCGTATCTGTGGTGTCCCTTGCACTGAGAAACCTTCATCTTATCTGGGGACTGAATAACTAGTGGCTGCCTACAGACTACCAGAACCTGGACCCAGTAATGAAATGAAAATAAAAATCTTAATTGGGATTTCCTAACAAGGAAAAATACAGACTCAAGGGAACTGAACATAAAAAGAAAGTAAAAAAAAGCTCTGTCAAAATGTACTTCACTATTTTTAGCCTTCTCTTATTTTTCAGAGATGATAACATTGCATTAATATAGTGCCTTCCACATATTAATCAACTAAGGCTTCCTCTGCCAGCCAGGAGTATTATTGCAATTCCACAGATGGGAAAAGCAGCATCTTGGCCAGAGAATACCTCCTCAACTGGAGCCAGAGACCAGGTTTTGGAAAATCCACATCCTAAGGTTTCCCCACCCCGGTGTCCTCTCCTTTCTTCCAGCCCCAGACAAATAAATATTGTAATACTGTCTGTAGCTCAGTGCTGTTTATCCTCCTGCTCCTACCACATAAAGACTTCCTTGACTTGCTCCATGGGTGGGTGATATGTTTCAGAGGCCAGATGAGACCAGGATGCGTGGAGGCATGGAGGTACCAAGCTCCTACTGACAGGAGGACCAGGAGATCCTCTGTGCTACAGTGGCCCACCCATGCTTCTACAGGATGGCTCAACATGGATAATCTCCCAAATGAATTAAGTAGAAAGAAAACAGTGTAATCAATCAGTGCTAATGAGCACAGCCTGATTGCTTACAAGCTGCTTCCATGTTTCAGCCACTGCCGTTGATCTCCCATGCAGATGAGCGCTGGCACTATGTCAAAATGCAAACGGTGTCCTGCTCCCCCGGGGCTCAGCGCTCCCTCCCTCTGTGATTTTACGATTCTGCTGACAGCAGATCGAGCAAAACAAGGGCGTGACTTCATGGCTGGATTCCCCAAAGCACAGGGGAAACCTCTGGCAAGTGGAGTCGTGTGGAGATTCACCTGCTGGAGCTGCAACAGGGTCATCAAAACCAGCTGGAAAGAGAGGTGGTGAGGAAGAGCTAACACAAACCAGTTAACTCTGTCAAAAACCTCCAGGGCTGAACACATCCCATTTGGTACTGGCGTTCAGATAGGTAAAAATGAATATTTTAAAAGGAGACTAGGGTACTCACAGAAATGATTTCAGAATTATTTTCAGCACTGCTAGAGCTTTTTTTTTTTTTTTTGCACCAGGGATAGTCTGTGTTTGCACAATGCCTAAAGCTGCTTCTCTCTTCCGGCCCCAGCCGTCACGGTAATAACAAGAATAACAACAGCAGCAGCCGTGCTGCATATGTTAATGACCACGTACTTGAGCAAGAGCAGGTTACATATTGCAGCAAGGTTAAGATATGACAGGAATGATAACTATATAAACAGTAGAGAACTGACAGGCCAAAACTTTGGTGAAGCAGCATAATCCTGCTGGAGGGATGCACTAGAAAGACAACAAATGAGGTACACAGTAAAGAACTGTTGGAAAAAAAGGATGCCATAAGAAGAATTTGTATTTTTTATTTTATTTTCTGTAATACTTAAGAAGAAGATGGAAGACCACGAATAACTTCTCAAAGGAAGGATGGAGAGGGTTTTTTTATTGGTATCACAAGAAACAGGCTGTGAACATGAGATTCTTTAGGGCGAAGATGAGTGGCAGAGTGTGAGATAGGTGAACAGGTCCTACTGACAAAACAGATGTACTCAGGATGCTCCACAAGGAGTAAGGCCCAGAAATAAAAGAGCACCTGTAGGATCACAAATAAATTAAATGAAAATAAAACCAAAACTGTAATATGGGATGTTTTATTTGTCACTGCTCATGAGGTGTATATGAGGCCCCCACATAGAAGAAAGGTTTTGATAAAAGGCAGGATTTTCTTTACCTTTTGAAGAACCCGGATTGCAAGAAACAATGAGCAAATCTGAAAAATTTTAGCAAGTGCAAAGATGCCTATAAAGGCAAGACTGCAGTGTCCTGGGATGTCATGCTGGGGAGTCAAAACATTGTGTAAACTGGAATTTGGTTGCATTGTGAGACCACAGGTCTTTCAAAAGACAAGACTGGTGGGCAGGGAAGCCACCTGACGTTGTGGAAGGCAGTAGCACTTTCAGGTCATTGCATTGGTGTAAGCTATCTGTATCTTAACAATGGCGTTTCCTCTGAGGCTCTGGATGCTGAAGAGAAGGGGGTTAGACATCTGTAGAAGACATCACAGCAGCAGGAGGAAGCAAAGCAACTTCTTAACTAATTTCTGGTCCTTCTTTCTAATGCTCAAACTTTAACCCTTCTTGGCTCAACTTCTAAAAACCAAGTGTCATTCAGTGTGTAGTGTTAGAGACAAAACATGCTTCTCATGCCAGGTACCTCCCTGTTTTGGAAGGCTTCTTCCTTCAAAAAATATCAAAGATCAAGCCAAGAACTTGTAGACCTAAAACATACAGGGTGACAGCTAAGGCTGAAGAGGTGAAGTCTCAGCATTGGAAGGATACCTTCTCCACAGAGTGGTGCAGAAGAGGGGTGTAGTGGTCCCTCAGCAGTGGAGCAGGGCAGCTGATAAAATCCCTACTGAAAGTGGAGAGGCAGAGAGAAGCAAGGGAGCAAAGCAGAGATGTGCGGTCTGATCCACTGTTTTCAAAATCTTCTCCCACAATAGACTGAGTTTGTTCATCCTCTTGGGCAGGTAAAGAAAAAAAAATAGCCAAACACCTGAGCAATAACCTGTAGACCTCCCTCCCCAGCTAGAGCAATGTGCAAATTTGAATTCGCTGCCCTGCTTCCAAACCCTGGTACGGAGCCCACCATCCATACCTGGGGCTGAAGCAGACTGAAGTACACTAATCCAGGCCATGGAGAAGGCAATACAGGTGTGTCTGTGTACCTCTCCTGTGTTTTCAGATAACCGTACTATTCAGAGTAACTCCAAATCTGCATTCTGAGTGTCAATAGCTAGTGCACCATTAGTGCCAGTTAGCATATATTTGTAAGGATTACTCTCCCGTGTTACCATTTCTTTCCAGCTGACATTGAACTTCCTTTGCCATTTTGCAAACCACTTACTCAAGAGACCCTTCTGCCACCCTCCCCTTACAATCACCATCCTAGGTAATCCTGCATCATCTGCAGTCTTGGCAATTCTCCTACTCGTGTTCTTCTTCACATCCCTTGCGAATACGATGGGTAGCACAGGTCAATGAGAAGAAGGGGAGACATCTTCAGTAATCTCCTCACACTGTGAAAATAGGTTGTGAAGTTGTAACATGAGGGATCTTTGTAGAGGGACCTTGCCCACTACATTTTTTAAGAAACACAGACCAGTTAAGTCTCCCTGTTATCCAGAGTCCTCCCAAGAACACAAATAGATTTGATATGATGCTTTGCCGACTTTTTTCTAACATATCCCACTGGTTCTTGTGTTTACTGCTTCCACTCTTCACTACAGCAAACACATTTTGCCCCTTCCATTCCTCTGGGATGAGGCTGGTTCATTCAGTCAGAGCACACTAGAGTGAACAGTTCAGCACTTTCAGTACTTTGAGAACTTTTGGGTGGACTCCAGGTGGTTCCGGTGACATAATAAATAAATAATAAAAATAGAGTTATATAAGTATGTTTTCAATGTATTCAGAAATATCTGATACTGGCCATTGAATACGGCCTGATTATTTCTTTGGATATAAAAAGTGGTTCTGGGCTTTCTTACTGTCTCAGACGATGTCGGTGACCAGCTCAGCAGGGCATTGATAGGGGCAGTTCATTCCTGCAAGCAACCTCTCAGGTGGGTCACCCCAGCTGCATCCCTCCAGAGTGTGTCATGTCACTCAGCCAAGGTAACCCTTGCTGGTCTCCCTGTGACTCAGGTCGGGCAGAGGAATCGATCAGATGCCACAGCCACTGCACGAGCAAGTTGCCTCCATCAGGGACCTCAGGGTTCCAGCTGGGCACGTCTGTCTTCTCCTTCCGTTGGTCATGTCGAGCATTACCCCAGCCGCTCGTGCATGCCGGTGGCCCGCTGATGCACAGGGTGGACTGGAGGTGTGCCAGGAGCATTGCACACAGGCTACTTTTCCTTGCAGATCTTTTGTCTAAAATACGAAAAAAAAAAAAAAGTAAATGACCTCTTAATACTCAATGAAAATAGTTTCCTCCTTGCAGCTGCGCAAAGGGCTGCAGCCTGCCAACACCTCTGTCTGACCAGGACACTGCTCCGGGCAGGAGCACACAATGGTTGGTCCTTCACATTTTGAATGGACTGTCAAGAAGTACAAAACAAAGCACATTGTTTTCTGGAAGAAATCAGCTCTTCCCATCTCACACAACAAAGCTGCTGTTTGCAACTCAGTCATGTTTGCTCTGCCATCCAGTCTCCTTTCAGAGACTCTTCAGAGGTTCCTTCCAAAAGTCTGTCAAGACAAAAACCAATCTCATCATAATCATATAGGTTTATTTTTCTCCTTCCCTTTTTAATTAAAAAAAATATGTGGAACTGTTGTAGATAAGTAAGCAAAATTTACTGCCAGTTGTGCGGTATTGACAAATGATGTTTGCTTTTTCTTCTCCACCTGGAATTTTTTTTCCAGCTGAATGCCATGTTGAGCACACACAGGTTTGAAACACTCTTCAGCACATGCGAGGGTGGTCCTGAAGACTCCTGCAACAGCAGGTCTCTTCCATCCCAGGAGTCCTGCAATGCTTCTTCTCACCCAGCAATGGTCCTAGTGGACTAGAGCACCCGGCACTGGCAAAGCACCTGAGCACCAGCTCCCTGAAGTGGGGAAATACCTGCAAAGACATTAAGAGGCCACCAATGTCACCCAGATGTCCCTTCCCCATACTTGCTGAAGTCTTGTAGAGGAAGGATGGCAGCTGAACAGTTGAGACTTGGCCACTGCACACCCCAGTGATTTGCTGCTTCCCAATCACCGCCTTCCCATCACAGGCTATGGGGATGAAGAGGCAGAGCCGCCGGTGTGTGGGGCAAATGCTGCTGCAGCTCCAGTTTTAAATGCAGGCTCTTGAGCTGTTACCAGCATACAACAGGTTTATAAGCCACTGTACTGCATTAGGGAAAAAAAAAAATCTCTAATCTTATATAACAAGTCCTGAGAGGTGTGTTGCCAAGTAAGCACAGTTTAAAATAAATCAGGCAATAGCATAAAACATTTACCACCTGGCTGCACATTTCCACTTGCCCCTGCTCAGCAGCCATCCTGGGACTGACATGGGACCTGTGGGAAGGGTGAGGAAGAGCAAGCCACCACTTTGACACAGCCTTCTCAGTCATGACTGCCCCAACCCCAAGGGCAAACTGGATTCCCAGCCTCAGCATTCAGCTTGACTTCATCCAGCTTCATCCAGCTTCATCCAGGGGTCAAGTTAATTTCTGGAGTAATACCTTCCCACTCGTTGTCCATTGGCAGGAACAGCATCTCAGCTGGACCTGGGGCTCCTGCAAAGCCCACCTGCACACATCAGGTCTGTGTTAGCCCTCAGGTGATTTTTACACTTCCTCCCTGAGGAAATACAAAGCTCTGAAGAAATCTCTCCTAAAAGAGGGTAGATTCAGAGTAGATACAAGGAATGAATTTTTTTGCAATGAGGTGGTGAGACACTGGAACAGGTTGCCCGGAGAGGGGTAGCTGCCCCATCTCTGGGAACATTCA
>VZTO01004136.1:4813-46964 GCA_013400615.1 Syrrhaptes paradoxus
CAAGACTCTACACTTGCTCTTGTTAAATTCCATTAAATTTTTCCCCGCCCAAATCTCCAGCCTGTCTAGGTCTCGCTGGATGGAAGCACAGCCATCTGGCGTGTCAGCCACTCCTCCCAGTTTCGTATCATCAGCAAACTTGCTGAGGATGCACTCTACTCCCTCATCCAAGTCGTTGATGAATTTTCACCAAATTGTGTCCTCCCAGGACAGACAGTCTATAGTGAATATTTCTTTTTTTTTGCTTTCTGAGATGGCTGAGTTACATATACTTGTAACTGCCTTGAAATGGCAAATTCCTTAAACAGAAGTAATGACCACTTCCTCTGAGTTCAGAAAGAACAATCTAATCATCAAAGAGTTGATGTTAATCCAGTTTCAATACTTACATACAGCAAAGTTTTATTGTACACAAAAGGAATATACAAAACAAAAAATTACTCCCTTAATTGTGATTGTCAGCCTTGCCTCAGGTATATGTCCAAAATAGGGTTTTTCTACCTGATGTTATCCAAAAATCTAAACCTGAAAACTATTCCACAAGTGAGAACACCTTGACATAATTAGACCCATTAAAATCAATTAAAGTAAGCATGAAAGTCAAGTAATTTGTATGAGCAAGGTCATTACAAGAATGAGATTTCTGTGGTTGTCATTTACTGGACTGGTAAAGGGGAAATACAAAAGAGAATGATTTATTCTTCTTTCAAGTTTTAAAGATGGCAAATAACTGCAAATAAATTCTGTCCAATAAAAGCTCTGCTGGAGGAATGACCAGTGGAAACCAGTCACACAAGCCTTCTGATGCTCCTGTGTTCACAGTGCACTGTAATAGCTGTCTTGATGATTTTTCTTTGCCCTTCTGAGATGCAAAGAGAAAGCAGAAATATCCTTCAGTCTCTCATCAGGAACGCTAATGTGGTAAATTTCAGGCTGAAGACATGATGTAAATTTAAGCCCCTTGATGCGTCACAAAAAGACCTTCTAAATGACAAAACTCTGGCCACTAGTCATGGTGTGAAGAGGCTTCACAGAGGAGAAAATGTGTGGAGGAAATACTTTCTCCTTAAAAACTTCTCAAATACTTTTCTTTTTATGTTGCTCCATAGTTGGTGTTGGTGATGTGGACCGCCTCTTACAGGATTATAGTTCAGACTATTTGATATTTTTTTCTGCATTGAGTAAAAGAAAAGGAGGGAAAGATTTCTCTTTGTGCCCTACTGTTTTGTTCTGGATCTTTGTCCTTGGCTTGGATTCATCATGAGCTCTGTGAGCAGCATAAACAGAATTGCTGGAAAACATCTATTTTCAGCTACTTCTTTTCTTTTTTCCCTCCTCCTCCAAATTTCTATCCTGCTCCTAAATATTTACTGCAAACAAGATCTATCAGTAGGGAACCCATGGTTAGCTTTGTCTCAACCTTCCCTCTCCCTTTTATATATATTTTTTTTCTCTATTTCTGTAATTATGTCACTGCAGTAGAAAACATACAACATAATTATGTGCAGAAGTCCTTCCCCTCATTGCTATTGCTCAGTTAATGTAATTCAGATACAGGGGAGAAAGCTTCACTCACACTCAGCTATATTTTTTCTCCAGAATACAGAAAGAGAGAGAAAGAGAAGACAAAAAGATGCTGACTTCAAGCATCAAGCCTTCTCAAAAATCTAGGGTGACAATGAACTGAAAAAGAAAACATACAAATGGAACTGTAAATTTGAGATGAAAGTTGGATTAGAACATTTGAAGCCAACCAAATAAAAGTTTGCTCTTAATGCAATTATGAGGGTCATTGCAGTATCTCTTCATTCTGAAATCACTTCATTTTCTGTTAAAATGAAACAAAAAAATTTTACTGCCCTTTGATGTGGCTTTTTCACCAAGTGGTGGATATCAGAAATATCAGGCAACTTTTCTCAAATCTGATAAAAATACTTAGATTAGAAATGAACATATTTTTTTCCAAAGATCCTTAGTGAACCTGTAAAATAATAGCTAGTAACCATAGTAAATTTTTAGTAGAATTCACCTTTTTCACAATATCCAGAAGAAACCAGGCAAGCAATGACATTTGGTGATGTTCTTGATTATTTAAGAATAGCTAACAGTCTGGTATTTTTGTTACTTTGTCTCTATTACCCTGTCCCAAATAACCTACTTGTTTGCTTCCTTTATTTGTTGTGTCTCGTGCTATGTTTTCTGACAAAGGAAAATGGAAATGATTATAAACTTTAGCAACCAAAACACAAAAACAAAAAAAAATCAGGAGATACAAAATTTTGAAGAATAAATTGCTAAAGGCACAGTTTTTTGGGGTTTGTTTTCAAATACATCAGAAGCAGGAAACCTGCCAGGGAGTCAGTCAGGCCTACAGGTGTAAGAAGAACACTCAAAGAGGATAAGGCCATGTCAGAAAAGCTAAATAAATTCTTTGCATCAGTGTTTGCTGCAGAGATGCTTACGGATGTTTCCACACTGGAACTATTCTTTATGGGGGGACAAATCTGAGGAAGTGTCTTAAATTGATGTGTCAGTAGAAGAGGTTTAAGAACAAATTGATAAAATGAATAGTGACAAATCATCAGGACCAGATGGTATTCATGCAAGAGCTCTAAAGGAACTCAAATATGAAATTGCCAAACTACTCACTCTGGTGTGTAACCTAGTGCTTAAATTGGCCTCAGTACCAAAGGAATGGAAGTGGGAAATATGACACAAATTTTTAAAAGCATTTTCGACTACGGAGTGAAATCCAGGAAGCTGTAGAGCAGTAAGTCTAATTTCTCTACTGGGTAAATTGGTTGTAAATATTGCAAAAAAGCCCTCAGAATTAGCAGACTTACAGAGAAATGAATTAACAGAAAAGCAAAGAATAAAACAGAGATGTTTCCAGATAATGACTGATTCTGTTTCTCTTAGATGCCTGTCATAGGACATATCTATCTTAGACTAGGTATCTGGTATTCAGAGAGTTAGATTTAGGTGAGAAGAATTCAATGCCGAGTAGCTGGGCAGTAAAACGGTAGGTAAAATAAAATACAAGTCTATACATAAAGGAAAAACTCTGAAGTAAAGATAACTGATTATAGGTCCTATACTAGCTACTATAATTTTTAAAAGAAAAAAAAGATTACCAAGTAATCTGTATTGCCAGTCTGAAATGAAGTATCAAGTATCAGATTAAAAAAAAACAAAAAAACAAGGGAACTATCTTTTGAAGTAACTGTGGAACTCCTTGTCAGAATACGTTTCGGATGCTGGAAGTATAAATAATTTCAGAGAATATTTGGAAACCATGAAAGAAAAGTCTCTCAAGAGACATCAGATGTCCCATTCAACTCTGAATCCCCTTGCATAACATGTTAGCAGAAACCAGGAGACTATATTGGAGAAGCATCTATACTTGTTTTCTTCTGATTTTTTTTCTTTAAATATCCATTACAATCTATCTTTAAAAGACAGTAAACTAGATATGATGGACCTATGATTTTTCCCAGTATATTCACCCTTATATAAGATTTTATGTAATTTGGTATAATAAAACCAAGAAAAACTTTCTAATAAAATCCACATTGTACAAGGATTCCCTGTATCAAAGGTTTGCTCCATTGGACCAGTGCTGTGGCAAGACTTATTATCAATCTTGTTTAATTAGTTGGAGTAGCCAGTCAGGGTCTTAACAGTTCTCTAACAGGTTCTTGTCAAAGCCAGAAGACTTGCTGCTCACCCCCTTCACAGTGTGCTTTCCCCAATTTTTTACCCATGTTCATCACCTATATCTCTGTCTTTGAAATAGTGAAAAGAAAGCAGCGATTCTCAGGACTACCAATGATTAATTATCCCTCACTGGAAACTGTAAAGTACATAACCATGGATTGTATTTTCTTCTTGCAGATAATTCTTTAATGATTAGCAATTTTTCTAATGTGTGACAGTAAATACCTTTGAAAGAAAGCTGTCTTCCTTTTAGGATCATTTAGCCCTGAGCATCCCACAGGTCCCGTTATCTGTGACTTTCTAGGTAGCTTGCTGATATCTCTAGCTACCCAGGAAGTTAGATGGCTTACCACACATCCATCTGTCCTCTCAAAACCTATAACTATTCACTCCATTTGGCAGGGTGGATGAACATTTTGTTCAATTACACTAAGGGTTTGATTTTAATTGTTTAATATTTCCATTAGTAATGTCTCCTTAAGTCATCTGTTCAGATTTTGCAGTGTTAAATTGTCTTTGAAACTTAGAACAAATGCAAATAAAAAGGGGGGCTAGTTAGCTCACATCTGGCTTATAATGAAATGTTTCTCTATGTTAATATTTTTGGTTATTAAAATGTATAAGGACAGGAAAAAGTCATGGAACAGCCAGCATCAGGGATTGCCTTGAGACTCCCTCTCCATGGAGGAATGGATCTTTCTGACAGCAGTGACTCATGGCTGTGACAGCCCGGGTCACTGTAAGTCTAGAAGAGAACAGAGATAAAGAAAGTACAGGGCAAAGAAATATGTACCCAAGGCAAAGCTAAGAAGATGGTAAATTAGCCACCATAAAGCTGACCATTGTGGCAACAAGCAGAGGGGGAGCGGGTGCCGAAGGCAGGAGGTGGTTTATTCTGCATGAACTTCCCTGAGTTTCCTCAGGGAAATGTGGAACTTAACCAAAACTAGTTCCATGAAACTGTGAAGGAGCAAAGCAGAAACAAGTTGTGGTCCTTTGCTCTGATGAGGGAAAGCTGATAAATGAGGAGTGCAAGCAACTATGTCCAACTTATGTAGGAGCTGGAAACTGAATCCAGTGTTCCTGTTTTCCAGGGTTACTGAGTGCATCAACAAATTGGGAAGTTTGATTATGTTTATAGCATTCAGAGGAGGATTTTTTTTTAATGGTGCCATCAAATTGCGTCACCACACATTGATAAAATAAAAAATGAAAAATATGATGGGTGTCAGAAACATGAAAAACCATGTATGTCATGGTGCCAGGTTTCTGAGAACTCTTGCTGGAGCTCCTAACAGGTAAGAGTCCAGACAAAACCATTATACAGTGTAACCAGTTTCAGTCTCTGCAGATTTTGGTAGTACATCTCTGAGACCAGCCATTTTTGGCTTTAAGCCTTTCTGAATTTTAGAAAGATGCAGATGTATCTGGGGAAATGAGGAAAAAAAAAAAAAGAAGAAAAAGGACCTCAAACTCAGAAAGATTTGAGGTGGATTCCAAGAAACAGAAGAAAAATAGAGAGGAAAAGGCAGATGGAATAGGAAGGAGAGGGGATAAATAGTGAGAAAAAGAAGGGAAATAACTCAATACCTGTGAATAATGAGAAGGGTTTATACATGTGTATATATGTGTATAAGTGTGCATGTGCTTGTGTGTGTGTATGGAAATATATATATATATAATACATGTATCAAAATCACTTCTGTTATTAAATAACTCATACCCCAGACTGANACCAGCCATTTTTGGCTTTAAGCCTTTCTGAATTTTAGAAAGATGCAGATGTATCTGGGGAAATGAGGAAAAAAAAAAAAGAAGAAAAAAAAGGACCTCAAACTCAGAAAGATTTGAGGTGGATTCCAAGAAACAGAAGAAAAATAGAGAGGAAAAGGCAGATGGAATAGGAAGGAGAGGGGATAAATAGTGAGAAAAAGAAGGGAAATAACTCAATACCTGTGAATAATGAGAAGGGTTTATACATGTGTATATATGTGTATAAGTGTGCATGTGCTTGTGTGTGTGTATGGAAATATATATATATATAATACATGTATCAAAATCACTTCTGTTATTAAATAACTCATACCCCAGACTGAAGGCTTTTTCCTGGAGATATACACCAATTATTTGATGTTCTCCAAAGGGAATTCTTGATTTGGAGGCTCAAACTCCAAGGCCAGTCCAAGACACCTCTCACAAGATCCCATGGAGCCAGAGGTTTAGACCCTTTCTGTGTCTACAGCAGTTGCTCTTTAAAGCTTTATTTTTTATTTTGGAAATGAAATCAGTAAAAAAATTAATCCCAATAGAGTGAAATGTCTTGCCCAAATGTAAAAACCAAACAAACCAGAACTGTGAGGAAGGGAGTGCTCTGGAGGTTTTTTTTAACAAACATTCATACCTTATGCTCAGAATAACTGAGCCGAAAGCCTGCAATATCACTGAGCTGCCTCTTTAAACACAATACCCTTTCCCCTTTTTTCATTTAGTTATCTCCTTCTCTGCTCTGTGGCTCAATCTGCATATGTTATTGGCCTCGATTCCCAGGGCTGCCACCTTAATCTGTAGTTGCTAATAGTACAACCTCACACATGGCCTGGGACCAGGCTCAGGTTAACAAGAAATCCAAAAGCAAATGGCTGGGGGAGCTTGCAATAAAATAACCACTTGAAAATTCAGGCTGTGAATTTTCTTCACATTTGCATGGAAGAAGCAAAGCTTTTAGTCTCAAAGGTTCAGTCAAATGCATTAAAAAGATGAACATTTTAGTTAATGTTCTAAGACGATTTCTAAAAGCAGTTTTGATTGTATACTATTAGCATTAATTAATTTTTATATTGAGACCAGCCGTTATATTAGTAGAATGCATATTTTAATCAATTTCTACTTGCTGTTTTGTGCAAATTAAAGGTAGCTTTGTGGTTTGTGCCTAGTTTATACAGTGCATTTAACTCAATGTGCCTTAGGTAATGCTCATCTGAGGTTCAATGTATACTCTAATCAGAGCATGATACAAGAATTATGAATGAAAACCCAACAAGTAATGGGGGTGTTTTCATTTTGGACCATAGTGGAATATACCTTCTCTAAACAGGTGTTTGAATGCATTATTAAATAACACAATACTCAGCTGTACTATCATCAAAATCAGGCATAAAGAGTTAGGATTAAATATCTTTTCAATAGCAGCTTACCTGTGCCTGAAAGCAGCTGATACACATTTGCAATCATTCTGTCACCGGTAAATTTAAAAGGAGCCTGTGAAGTGATTTTTTAAAACATATTTGAGATTATTATTTTTAAAATATTTTACCATTTGTCACAAGCAATTGAAAGATAGTCAAAATCGGTTAATTTCCCAACTATTATTTTTTTCTCACTCTTATTTGACAAACAGTATGACTTTCTGATTAGAATTGCTAAATAGAGTTCGAAATTGGTTGTGTACTGATATTTATTTCTTTAGTCTCACACACTGCTGATGATTCAGCTGACAAGATGATTAGAATGGGTTGTGCTCAGTATCCATCCACTCTACACTGTCCAGCCTCAGCAATCCCTCTTCTCACTCATCCCTTGGTACTTCCCTCCCAGCCTCCCTTCATCACTCATGAAAAAATGATGTTGTGTCTTAGCACAAGAGGAGACCAGCAGGAGGTCAGACTCGGTCAGATCAGCAGACAAAATCCAGTCCCACAAGAGGTTTTCCTGCTTTTGGCAATAATATCCGCAGACCTCTGTGATTCCAAACACAGTGGCTATTCTAAACTATTGATTCAGGAAATACAGAGTCCTGAACGAGAAAAGAGAGTGGGTAAGAGAAAAGAGTGGTGGGTAAGGACAACAGGGGTTGAAAAGACATAAAAGGAGAAGATGCAAAGGGGGCTAAGAGATATTCAGAGAGCTTTTGACACAGGGGAGTATTTAATTCTATCTCTGCCTTCTCATGACAGCCCTCCACTTGCTCCCACAGTGCCCAGGACAGTCTGCCATCCCATGCCACCAATCAAGGCCTTGGTCCACCCCATTGAACTCAGCTACGCCAGAAGCCATCATTACCACCCCACTTGTCTTAACGGGCTTGCCTCTAGTTTGCCCTGGAAAGTCATTCCTTGCACTCACAATTACATGGGATGGTCCCATGGTCCTGTCCCTCCCATGGTGCCCCACTTCACATACTAGCCCTCAAGTTTTTTCTTTTCTTGTTGCCATTGCAGGAATTTTTGGGACATCAAGTTCACTATGCCAGGAGCTGTATACGTACATTGTAAGAAACAGTCTCAGCCCCCAGCTGCTTCCAGGATGAACAGACTGGACAAACAGATGTTGGAGGGGAAAACAGAGGCACAACGTTACAGATTGACAACAGCACCTCAGGCTGGTCTCCTGACTTCCAGATTAGAAGTGCTTAGCTAGACTAAGCACTGTTCCAAGTGCCCACCCACAAATAACCCTGCTGTCTTTCCCAACCACATGAATGCCATAGTGCAAAGACTTCTCTTCTGAAAATACAGATGCAAATGAACATGTGGAAGAAAGAAGAGTTGCAAAGGTATGCAACAGGTGGATTGAAAGAGAGTTTCAGATA
The DNA here is from genome assembly GCA_013400615.1 of Syrrhaptes paradoxus. Taxonomy (NCBI): domain Eukaryota; kingdom Metazoa; phylum Chordata; class Aves; order Pterocliformes; family Pteroclidae; genus Syrrhaptes; species Syrrhaptes paradoxus. Next base: position 13,119 of record VZTO01004136.1, read on the forward strand.
AAAATAGTGTATAAACAATATTTGTACAGTTCTCTGTTAGGTCACCTTCAAGCCCATTTGACCAACGCAAACCAGGCTTAAATTGGCATAACTTCTCTAGTAGCACTGTCCTGGCGGGAGCAGAGTTCAGTGCTCCTGCACTCCAGATCAGCACATCCATGACTCAGGCTTCAAAGCAGTAACCTGTTCTAAAGATCCTGATAAGAAGAAGTGATGACTTCAGTTTCCACCATGGCATAAAAAAGGGGCCATCAGTCCCTGCCATTCTGTTGTTCTGTAGAACTCAAAAACTAAGTGCTGTTAATTTTAATAACTCATATTACTGATTACTGAAAAAATAAGTATACATATGCTGAAGGTATTTGGCATAAACAAGCACCAGTGGATTGAACATTGGCAAGCCTATAGTGATGATAAATGTTTAAATGACACAAGAGGAAAAAATCACTGTAAGTTATGTTGGAAAAGGTTGCCACTCTAAAGGATTCTAAGACTGAAAAACCCAGGAACAATTAAATGATTATACGACCAAATTACCCATTACTATTCCAGACCATTCAAGCTCCAAAGGCATTGCATGCCTCTTCTTGCTAAGATCTTTAATTCTGTTTTGATGTCTCCTGGACTCCCAGCTTAGAGTAAGATGCGGCTTATGAGTGTGGTCTAGACACTGCTGCACACAGGCTCACGGGAATGACTTTCTAGCCTTTCATTGATGGAATTGCAATCAGTCACCTAGAAATGAAGACTTCACAAGTTCATTCCTACTTCCCTGAGCCATCCAGCCATTCCAAATGCTTCATAAAACTTCTAGTTTTCTAATATTTAAATTAAGTATTTCAATTACCTAATATTTAGCAATGTTGGTTATGTTTCTCTTGATTTTTCTTTTCCTACATGGACTTGGTTGGAAAAACTTCTATATCAAATGTATATCTTAATTAAAGATAAGCTGTTTTAAGTGAGGGAAAATTAAAAAATTTCAAAGTTATCATTTTTCTCTCTGTTTCAAAGATGCAAATACCAGAAAGAGAGCAGTTAGACTTTAAAGGAAAAATTTATGAGTATTTCCCTCTTGGTACTCCTTCCAGTGCTTCCTAATTAAGGACAAGCCAATACAGTATCATGTACCAATCTGGTATTTATTAACAACGCTAGTCATGATTTTTAACTGATTATTGCTCAGAGGATCCTCCCCTCATTAATATAAATGAATTAGGAGGAATAGTGCCAAATGTTTCAAATGGGAATTAACATGAGACTGCAAGGTATAATTAGTTGAAAATGCTAAATACATCAAAGTATTAATTTGTGTTTGCATATAAATATATGCCTATATATGTACCACATTTATATGTTATCTAAAAATATTATGTATATGTACACATAGTGCACATATCAGCTTAAGTGTAATTTACAGATATATGCATACCTGTTTTATTATGTTATACCCTGCAGCTAAATAAAACAAGGTATCAAGCTGAAAAAGGATTACAAAATCTGAGGAACAAAAATAGAGTGATCTGCACAGGATAACTTTGATAATATATGACATAATTGAAGCCAGGGAGTCTCTGAATCAAACACCATTGTAGGTACAATATCACAACACCATTGTCTTACTTCCTGTTAGTCTCATAATTGTGTAGTTTTCTCTCCTTTCCCTCTGACATTTCTGTGCTTGTACACGTGTTTGTGTGTCTGTGTCCATGCGGACTTGCTAGTGTGTAAGTGTGAATAGAGCGAGGCTGAACCACCACAGCCCAGATAATAATTTTACCCTTCATTTCAGATATTTAGATTTGTATTAGTCTTTTTTTCAGTGATTGTGACACCTCCTGCAGCAGTTATGGGGAGTCTCAAGTTATGTGGGAAACAGAACAGAGGGGTCAGAATATCAAACAACATACAGAGATAGAGTCAAATCAGGACATGTAATGAAAATATGATCACCTTTATTTCTCAGCTGTACTCTGCACTCAACTGCGAAAATAGCCTCTCTCTTCATCACTATCTGAAACCAAAGCATAAGCTAGTCAGTAAGGTATGGTCCAAGCAAGCTGAGAGCTGAGCTACTACCGGTCTCAAACCTGTTGGACCTGTTAATTCTACACAAAGGTGTAAGACTGGGCTAATGCAGAGGCAGGTCAGGTGTTGCTGCAAGGAAAGTTTTTGTCCAATTTCCTGGACTGATTTAATGTTTTGGAAGGAAGTCACATTTATTATGAAGCAACGAAGGTAGGGATGGATACAGGCACAATTTTAATGGGGAAAAGATGATGGAAGGCACAGCTCCATGACTGCAACCTCATGTCATGTGGCAGGATTGTTTGTTGTACCTCATAGCTGTAATGAAAGGCTAGTGCTTCTACTCTCAGACCACTCTTCAGCTTTGGACTAGAGTCTCTAAAATGTATCTGGAGTGAAAAAATAGCACTAAATCTTATCACCACTGTTCACAGGGGCTGTCAACCATAACTAAACAGAAGGATCAGCATTTTGTGTATATGAGCTGCTAAACTGGATCAGACCAAAGGTCCATATATCCCGTCTTTGACTATTGGTGGTATCAGATGTTTAGGGAAGAAATGTAATAGAGTGGTCATTCCCTAAATATACCCTCCCTGCTTCCAGCATTTAGCAGCTTACACATTCCTCTTAGGTAGTTACATCAGGTCTTCATGTCTAGTAGTCCCAAACAGAGGGCACAGTAACTTTGTGTTTGACTTACACGACTTTGTTTAATCTTCTTTTTTTTTAAAGCCATTTTTCGTATTGGTCCCAACAATATACTCTAGCACCCAATCACAATTTTGTGAGAATATACAAGCAGTTGTCCTCTTTGTGTTTTTAAATTTTTCCCTAGTCTTTTCACTGAATACCCCCTAATTCAGCTTCTTTGAATATTTCTTCCATCTCCACCTTCTCCAAGTCATTCACAACACAGTAGGCTTTTCATCCTTGGTTATCTTTTTTTTGCCCAGCTAAGTAGCATAGTGTACTTCAAAGTTTGCAGGACATGGAAACTGTTATATGAAAACAAATAATTTTAAATAAAAATATTTTCACACCAAGCCCACATTAATTTTCTGGTAGCTCATCACTTATATTTATCTGCTGCCTTAAAATATGCCTTGGAATGTGTTTGTAAACTGAAAGGTTAAGAGATTTCAAGCCATTTAAGGTATAGACTGTATTTTTGCATATGCAAAAATCATACAGGTATGATGGTGGGGCCTTTAAATATGATTGCAAAAAAAGATAATAAATGAAAACAAATGTGTGGAATAGTAGCACAGATATAAAAACATTTAACAGTCTAAGCTGTTCTACTGTAAAAGAAATGCAGGGTTCATAATGTTTGCTTTCACTAGTGAAGAAAGCCCTTTATGAGCTTACTTATGTAACACACACTTATGGTCATAACTGCTTCACTGGTGCTTTAACCTTCTCTAAATATCTAATTAGCACGGCTTTTTAAATGGTTTTATAAAAGCATCTTGGCATGTATGCACAGAATGGCCTAGTGCCAAAGTACCATAACATGCAGGAACAGTAATGACTCTGTGCACTGACTCTCTGTGATAGAATATGATCGGAAAAAAATCAAATGCAGAGCTGACAGGACTATTCACATTTCTGCTAGATCTCATAAACCCTACTCAGAGAAAGACTTCCTTATCTTTAACTGGCCTTTGTTTTTTTTTCAGGCATAGAGCATGTAGTTTGTTCCTTTTTTTTCTTTTTTTCTTTTCCCTCTTCATGTCATCTTTGACCTTCACATGTTGGTCATACATATTGGTCAAATCCTTTCATCTCTGTGAGACAGCTGCAGAGGAAGAAGACCAAGGCACAAAGGAGCTTGTCAAAGGAACACTGTATAGATACTCAGAAGAGATTTTCTACAGTAGAGCACCTGAGAGGTTTGATTTTGCTCTGGAGCCACAGCCTAATGCACTCCATGGGACGTTCAGCCGATGCAGTACCCACTACACTCAGGCAGTAGAAGTTAAAGTGCTGCTGTATATTCAGCCAGAGAGCCTTTTCTGTTCACTGACATCTTCTGTAAAGAGCCTTTTTTCTAAACATCTGAACAATTTTAAGGCTTATGTTAAAGCAGAAATCCCAATAAAGGGCTTAGGTTCTGACCCAATGCTTCCTTCCACTTGTCCAAACTAGTTCTTAGCCCAGTGCCAAAATTAAAGTATGACATTCTCCAATTCTCCTTCTTGGCAGTTAGTACATAGACTGTAGCAGATACATCCCACACACCAGCAAGGCCTAGCTAACCCAGTCCTTTGGTGCCACTAGCAGTCCACATAATTTAGTCACCCTCGGATTGCTCTAACTCATGGCAAGGGACAAAAGCTGGCTAATGATCAGTCAGTGCAAGGTGGCATCTTTGCTCACACCTCCCTCCCAATTAGCACTCCTTGCTCCTTGCCTGCAGCAGAAAATCTGGGCCTTTATATTATTTTCCCACAACAGCAGCCTCCATCATTAATTAGTGTATGGAAGCTTTGGAGATCCATTGGGAACAGAGAAAAAACATCCCCTCCTGTGACAGTGCTACTCATACTAACAACTCCAGTTCCCCTCAAGCTGTCAGTGACACATCCTTGAGCTTCTGGTGACCCTGCACAAGACCTTCATTTGGACTCAAGGAAGGAAACAATGAGATATACAACCCATGAGGCTTATGGCTTCCTGACTCACGATTGTATTATCTGTATCTAATGGGGTTCAAGCTGAATCTAAAGCCTTTACTGTAACTGGGCCATTGGTAATGTCTCTATCCCGTATGTACCCTCTGTTGACCAATGCTGCGCTTTAGCTTACAAAGACCTAACTTTCTCAGTAGGGACCTGATTTGGGTATCCCTTCTCTGTTCTTCTATCTATTGTCCTAGAACTTGTGGGAATTAAATATCTTTGGACCTTAAAATCACCATTACCTGGCTTGCAATAAAAAGCCAGACAGACAAAAGACACCTTGGGGGGAAAAAAAAAATAAAAATCTGAGAAAGGTCTGTTCTTGTGCTTTGACTCCAGTAAAAATCTGTCTAGACTAGAAATTTCTCAAGAAAGTTAGAATTTATAATTATATTTTAAATATTTTTAAATAACTATGGGTAGGATTGGAAATTTTAGATGTCTGATTAAATTTTCTGTAGTTTATTACTCACTAATAACATCACATTTACTTTCTGTATGACACCAGGTAGAAGAAGAGAGCATACACATGGCATATGTGCAATACCAATCAAAAGTACCATTAAAAATACATTAAGAAACAAGCAAGCAATTTCCCACTAATAATAAGTTTTCCAAATTTGTGTAGCTTTTGTACAACTGTAGACCTTAGTCTAGGTTTGCCCAGCAAAGAACAGCTCAAGAACATATGACTTAGTTTCTCTGTAGTTTTATTACAGAAGGAAAAGATCCTCGTGAACTCAGCATCTGCCCAGTTTAGATCATGGCTGTATTACCAGACTGTGCACCTTGTACTGATTAGGTTCCCAAAGTCCTAGTTTGACATCCACTTGGTTCAGTTTAAATCTGCAAATGGTTCAAGGTCAGGCCTTTGGCTGTTGTAAGGTGCTGATCAGCAATCTGAAGGGGATATCCCCAGGATATTAAATCTATTGACCTATTGACACAAAATCTCCGATGGTTGAAAAGAGCTGTCAGTCATGAGCAGTGGAGTCTCTGCTAAGCAGGATATGAAGTAAAACAAGCTTGGTTTTGGATTATTCCTTAACAGTATGCCCATTCACATTTTTTTTATTGACCTTGAGCATAAGTTAACTCCTGTGATAGAGGCCTGCTGATAAAAGGCAAAGACATCAGTCCAGATCACAAGGGAAAATTAAGTTTAAACATCAAGTTTGTTCTTCAAAAGTTAAAAAATACTTCTGACATCAACAAGTGCCAAGTAAAATTCTGTTTTTTTCTGTTCACGTTCTTTCTCGTCATTGTCCCATTAATGAAGAGCACATACTTAATGTGTCTGGTCTGGTATTATCACATAGAGAACATGGCATGTTCAATTCTCCCATCTCTGATATCTAAGCATACATGCCATTGTGCAGAAGGGTTCTTGCACTGTTTCCTTCCCCATCACCACCTCCCCCTTCTATACCTGTACAGGAATGAAAAATAAAGTTCTATGTCTTACATAAACACCCATATGGAGGCCTGCAGATGACAGAAGGATGGAGAAAGGATAAGGACCAGGTCAAAAGAAAATGTAGAGAAGGCAAAATATTTCAGCTGCTTTTTAAAATATAGAAAGTTAACTGAGACCAAATTGATTCCAGAACAGTATGCATTCTATTCCAGCAATATCTATTGCCATATGGGACTTTTAAATACTGGGTTTGGAAAGGAAAGAAAAGAACACAAGGTAGCCTAGTTAAAAACGCACCAGAAGTATGAAGACAGCAGCCCAGTCTGTTACTTGATATTCAAACCTTCTCAAAACTTTACTGGGATTTTTTTCTTCTTTCTTCTTGGGGATTCTGTACTGCTATGATCAAACACTTGACAGCCATTTTCAAGTAATTTTGCATGATTTCCATGCTGAAGAAGTATTAAACGTAAGATTCCAAGAAACTAGTCAGACTCTATGCATTTTGCTGTTTTCTCCACCATAAACACCTTAACCAGTGCCCCTAAGCATAGTATAATATCATACTATTTTTCCATATTTTCTATTCCTCATAGAGAATTCAAAACTTTTATATGTTTTCATATACATTTGGATCAAATATCTCTGGAATACATAGGAGGGAACAACGAACAGCAATATTTTGGAGCGTATTTGGCAATGAGTATATGGGTATATCTACCTATCCTCTGATGCATTTAAATTCTGTTAATGAACAGCTTAGAATAAATAAGGTTTTCAGCACTGTGTCTGGAGTTAAAAAATATACAAATCAAGTAAAAGTATGTTAAAAAGTAAATTACAACTGTGAAATAAAAGAACACATTTTACAAAGAGGAAGCTACATAGTCTAACTGCAAATAAGCAATCTTAATGGCATAACAAGAAGAAAAACATATATGAATTTTACATTACAGTCAGCATCACAATTGTTCCGTTAAGAAAGGAAGGGTAGAGAAAGAGAGACTGACTTTAGACAGCAAAGTGCTGCTTATTATCAGTGAAATGAGTACTCTACTTTGTAAAAGTTACCTTTTCATAACATTTTGGGGCTTTTCAGCTGATAAATGTAAATATTAATCATCGTCTTCGAAACTACTCCCCTAAATTTCTATTTCACTTACATCCCGGAGCGAGACACTTCTGTAGAAACAATTCCACTCTGTTCATTAATTTGAACCTGTTCTGCAGTGATTAACATCTGAATTCTGCTAAAGCATTTTCAAGGCTGTTTTTGCACTTTTGTGTGTGTGGTTAAGATCACTAGAAAATGCTGTAACTCCAAACATCATATAACACTGGAATATCTTTATCGTTCTTTAAACCCAGTGTAAAAATGTTTTTAAAGTATAAGCATGCCTCATATAAAGATGAGAAAATCTATTTTTCTCTTCATTTCAGGGGATGCATTACTATCTCAGGAGCTTGTTTAAAGGTGACTTACAAATAATTTACCAGGAGTTAGTTTTATATAGCTCATACTCAGTGATGAATGAATGAAGAATGCCAAACGCTTTATTTTATTTTTGTTATTTGGGTGAGATTTTTGTTTTGTTTTTCTTTGAGATATTTTTGTATGTCAGGTTTGGTTTTCCTGTATTTTAATCACTGAACTGATTAATGATTTAAAAATACATATCAGCACAGTTGAAGAAGATGGGGAAAGAAAAAAGATTTTAAACTTACTCTCTCTGAAGGGTTATACTGCAGTACAGCTCAGTGGTGTTAGCAAAAGAAAAATGCAAAAAGCAACATGGATTGTCATTAAAACTCCTTTAGTTTCCTTGATTCATTCCTCCCTTTATCTTTTTGACTGTTATGATGTCATTATTTCACCAGCATTTAAGGCATAGATCATAGTAAATGGATTTGGATATACAACAGGAAAAAGAAGGAACAGAGAGGGGAGAAAAACAACTCACAACTGTCAAGACCTTTTAAATTTAATAAAGTACTAAAAATATAATCCTAGCTCACATTCACCTTTTCCTTGTTTATCTTTAACTCACTCCCAAAAAAAGCCCAAACTTACTGCCTAGTGTATAGAGATATGATCTCAAGAAGTTCAGTTTTAAAGAGTGTTTTAACCAATAGTCCTTCTTTCTGTGTGGGGATGGACTGAAGAATTATGGCACTGATTTGCAACAGCAGAAGATACAACAATTCATATTCAATTCTGTTTAACCGAGCAGGTTATGCATGATGTGCAAGAGAGTCACCTTGCGCCTTTACATGAACACCTGGAACAGGTATGGAGGCAGCATGCTTAGACATTGGCAAGGAAGGAGCATCCTGTCTTATTTTATGAAGTCCCCATCTGTCCATCTTGGAAGCAACAGCATAGCATGTTTGGCATGGACCCTAGTTTGAAGACTGCGATGAAGATGTCCTATTCAGCAAGTCAAGAGTGCTTTTCATCTAACTTCCCCATGCCTGAAGCCAGAACTCTGAGGCCTTCTAGACTGAATATTGAATTGTTATTTACTTCATAGCCATTACTATAAGATGATGCACTTATGAAGTAAAAGATAGTCATGATGGGATAGGGAAGAGAGGCATTTAATATCCAGAGAGGTATTGAGCCTTTGAGAAATACAGGAGACTAGTGAAATTCTTGTTGCTTATTTTCACTGTCATAGAAAATCATTTTGCAATATACATAAAAGTAAGTTAATCAGTTTTGTAAGGCTTTGCAAATGAAGGTCCACAGCTGTGAATATTACTGCAGTTCTGGATGGAGATGCATTGGCAAACTGTGTGAAGCTGTTTTGCATAAACTCATGCCCATAATATTCTAGCTCCTCACTGGTGTTACCTGATGTGTAAATGATGCAGATTCCTTCTTCTTATGTGTCTTAGTGCTTTGAACAAATCAGAACAGAAGTGCATGTTTCTTTGCCTGTTTTAGTTTCATGCTGTTGCTTTATCCCCAAGTACCACCTAAAAAACTCTCTAGCTGAAGTCATATCAGCATCAATAGAAACTGTCTGCTACTTTTTCAAAGCTACTAACCTCTTTGGAACAAGAAGTGTTTGATATTAATTTCCTGGATTATTTTAATTAGATTTAACATGAAAAGAGAGGGAGGGAAAGAGGGAGAGAAGGAAGTTGACTTAGTCCTCTGACCACTTCTCACTTATCCTTGGTTCAGCAGGGTGCGTCACAGTCTTCAGGGGAAAACCTATGAATTTACGCCATTATGAAAGAGAACTAAGTGCCTCCAAACATGAAGACAGATTTTTTTAATGTCAGCCTTTCTGGCATCTAAGACCTTAGGCTTGCATTAAGAAAGGTTTACGCCGCAGAGGATAAGGGTGAAAAGGACAGCAGCACATTACCCTCCTTTCTGTCAGCTACCAGCCTTCACCTCTCACACATCCTCCTGAAGTGGGACATAAACGCAGCACTGGTTCATTTACTCTGAGCTGTACCCTGCTCCTTCTCTACCCCACCAAGCTGTTTGTGGTTGCTTGCTGGAGCCATCTTGAGTGTATTTGCCACCAGCTGCTTCCCACAACCCCGTTGCTCCCCTGCCCACCTCCAGAGTGTTGCACCACACTGCAGGAGCCCACAGAGCCATTTGCCAACACCATCTGCCGGACCTCCTGAGCCAAGATTACCTCCTCCGAAACCCACACCCTTTCTATCAGGGTTTCAAAGCCTGCAAACAAGAGGTCACAATCTGAAAAGAAACGCTCAAAAAATCTGAAGCTGCTGTTCTTATTCCCAGCATCTTTTCTTTCTCTTTCCAACACACAAATGTCCTCCTCTTTCCAGTAATTTTCTGGGGAAAAAAAGAAAATTCCAGTACAACTTTTGGCTGCTGTTTTAAGCACACGGCCAGCCACATCAAAGCTTAGAGGTTATAGTTCTAATTATGTATTCTCTATCTCCAGACTGCCCCAGTATAAAAAAAATGAAAATGAAACTAAAGATCCAGATGGTGGGCATGTATACTTATAAGTGAATTCCAGTCTCTCTCTTGGAAAGTCTTTTAATAGAATTTAGAATTTGCCTATTCCTGTATCTCATGCTTTTGGGATACTGACTGTTTCCTACACATCCATACCTTTCAGAAATTTATTGTTTACACATTTGTCCCTTTCATCTCTAAAGTATCTGCATTGAATTGATCCACCCCATCAACACCAAAGAACTCAAGTCTTCCTGTAAACTGCAAGGCACTCTTTTGCTTTTATTGCTCTTCCCTTTTTGCTGAGAAAAACCTCTGCTTGCAGCTCTAGGCTTCTCGCATGTTTCAGTAGAAATTTTCCTCTGGGCCCCCCATACACTTGTCAAGGACTACAGTCGTCCCACATCTGCACTGGGCACAAGGGCAGCTTTCTAACCAGTTTATGAGGAGAAAGCCTAGAAAAACAGGACTTACATGGAAAAAAAATCAGGTTATTAGACTGAAACCATAGGGGTCTTTCTTCCATTTTCAGTTCAAACAGACCTAAAAATGTAGAGAGTATTTTTTTTGCTTTATAAACCATACTTTTCCAGTGGTTTTGGTCTGCTGCTGGAGAAAAGAGAGAGGAGACCAGAATCCCCAAGTTCTACTTTCACTTTTGACTCTCATCCAGCTGCACGATTTTCTCAGTTCCCTCAGTCAAAGCATTCCTCAGTTTACCAATTTGTGATGTTGGTACAATAACAGCAAGGTATCCACAGGAATGCAGAGAGGAAAAGCAACTATTTGCAAAAGACTTCAACACTGGCAAAAGAAAATACTGGATAAATTATTCTTTCAAATTAAAAATGTGATGGATTATTCACATATCTATACATAAACTCAAGCTATGAATCTGCTTGTAAGTGAACCACTCCCACATGAACCCTGCACTCTGTTTATAAGGCACATTGTTTCCTTTATAAAGCCTACAGAAGGCAGACTTTTATTTGAATATAATAAAATTGCAGAAACAGCAGAAGCTGGCCATGTAACTCCTATTTTAATGAATACCTAAAGTAACAGTCCTCTAAGCCATTGTGTCATCTTTCAACTCCTGTCCCTCCCTCCCCCTTTCTGCACCAAACTCGAGGAAAAGAAAAACTGATTGGCAGGTACTGTAGCTGGCGTGAATAACCACGACTATATATCTTGTCAAAAATCAGCATGTACTTTAAAAAAGAAGAAAGTAAAATACGAAGATAAGAGGAATAATCTGAGGCTCTCCCATATTCTCATTCAAATTTTTCTATTTAGATTTCACTATATTTCCTTTTTTAACCTTCTCCTGCAGGTCTTTATATATAGGACAAAAAAATCCACTTCTGTCATTTAAAGCATGATGAAAGTACCGAAGAAAAATCTATTTTCAGCTGTTTCTCGTTAGAGCATTTTTTTGCCACTGTGATGAAAGTCGATGCAAAGAAAGAAAGACGAGTCACTGATGAAGATGAAGAAGCATTTCTGATCAGCCATCTGTTCAACCAATTAAACCCTTCGCAAATAAAGTTGTGTATATGTATATAGCTAACCCATAAAGATATACGTATCTATGTGTACACTGGCATGTGAACACATACATATAAATACCATGTAAAGTCTATTTTGCATATACTAAAGTCTGCTTACATGCTGAGCGTAGCTAATTAAATGCACATATAGAGAAACACTGAAAACGTGAAATAGAATTTGGCCCTGCTGGAGAACAAAGCCTTCTCTATTAGCATCCTTTTCTCTTAATGGTCCTTATGCAGTAAAAATAAAGTCCAAACACTATAATTTCACTCCCAGAAAAGTTACAAATACTGTAGGTATCTTTAGAAACAGCTGCAAAAGTGGATTCACTTCTGACAAGATTGGTGTTAATTACCAGTAAGGACTTCAGTATAATACTATTTAAATCATTTTAAATTATCCCTCTCAAAAATTAATTTTTCATCAAAGATTACACAAAAAAAATCATGATATCATCTCTGCAGCTGCGATTTAGTAATAATTTCATCTATTATTACCAATGTCAGTTAGATAAAAGAAAAATGGCATCCTACTGTGCTGATTCCAGCATAGGCCATATATAGAAATTTTTAACTATCACTTATAATCGCCTTGATGAGCTTAAACCTCCTCTCAATTAACACCCTAAATGACACTGAGACATCTTAATGGAGGATGTAAGTAAAGGAAAAAGACTTTAATCAAAGAATAAAAAGAGAAGTGCCAAGCAAAAGGAGGAAGTCTGGTGAACCTCTCAGTGTCCAATCACACTAGGGTCCTTTATCTTGTCTTGAACTTCTTGTCATCTTTATATTGTGACTGTAACTTCACAGCAGCCACAAGAAGAAGAAAAGAAGTGTGCATACTCTTATCTGCAGTTTGCATCCATGTCTGAGAAAGACAGTGGGGGTACACACAAAGCAGGCAAATACAGATTAAATGAAACTGAACAGACTGTGAAAAATAAAATTATTATTAGTTACAATAAGCCTTACTCCATTTAGGTTTCTACTTCAATAGTGGTTCAGGGCCAGTCTTAAAGACTGGAATGTAGTGATTCACATACTATTCAATAAACCTTGAAAGAGCATGTTCTGATCCCAACAGCCTGACCTGAATAAAAGTTCTACTTTCACAGCCAAGAGGCAATTATACTTCTAAGATCTCAGTTGCCAGACAACCACATAAATATTTGCTGAAATGGCACCTACACTTGATATTATGAAGGGCATTATTCTCTCTTTTAACATCCCTCTAAGACTCTCCATACAAGCATTTAAATGCATACACATACTGGGTGGTTGTGGTAGCACTCTTCAAATTTCAGGAACGTTGAGAAACTTGTGAACCCAACTTTCTAGACATCAGAGTAACCACACAGATGTAGTAAGCTGATAATCTTCAGCTAACCTCTGCAGACTTCTCACTATACCCTTGTGCAAAACCACTGGGCAACGACTACAGCCTGGGAACTGCTGGTTTAGGCTGCACGTGGCTGAAGGGACGGGTAGAGGGTGGTTTTGCCCTGATAGATGACTCAGTGACAATATCTGCCAGCTCTGATAGGGAAAAAGGGCTTTGGGAAGTATGGTCACAAATACCTCTGAGGGACTTTGGGAGGTGCTGTGAGTGCCTGGGAACAATACATCTCTGCTGTAACAGATAATGGGGCTGTAGAGTTTTGAAGTATCTAGACAACAAATAGAAGTTCCTCTTCACTGTGGCTGTTCCCATGTCTGTAATTCAAAAAAAAAATACATATTGTTTCACGGTCTAGTATTTTTTCAGTTAATTCACCCATAATGAGAAGCAAATTAATATCTGTAGGTGCATTAATAGTAAAAAAATCTAATTAAAATCAGGCACAGTATTTCATTTCTTTCAAGTGTTTGTTTGCCCGTTAGAGATTCACAAACTGTTAGCTACAAATAATGCCATTTAAGGGTTCAGCTCATTTTGATTAACAGATAATTTGCAAATGGATTTTGCTTTTATTTGTCATAGGCATTTGTTGAATACTTTACCCAGCCACTTCCGCTTGTCTGTTGCTTGCTTCAGTTTTTCACTAGTCATTCCTATTCCAGTGCTAAGCACACAGTATTTATGACACACAAGGTACTGTTAAAAGAGCCCCTCAGGTAAAGGTAAGAAATACTCCAACCTCTGCTCTATGTCAAGCACAGTATCCACTAAATTTAGTCACTGCTGTTACAGAGAAATTGACCAAAACCAGGGAATTATCTCTCTCCTCGTGATGGATGATTTTAGATGCATGAATATTACATAGCAACTAATAATAAGCAATGGACTGTGTATATTTAGGGAGAAATTTGCAGATGTGCAGTGATTCATATTAATATCTGTGCAACTTTCAACATTCACAAATATTACCCTGCTATAGGGCAGCCATCTGAATATTTCCAACTAAAGAGCTTTCTGTGACCCACAGAAGAAGCAACCTTCCAACACGCCCTCTCCAAACTGGATTTTGTTCAGTTTTTTTAACCCCCCCTTTGGACTTCTAGCTAAACACATTTCTTTCTCCAATTAAAATTTAAGGAGTGTTGATTTTGCATGTATGACACACAAGGTGTAGCAGTGAAGTAATGCATGCAATTAAAAAAATCCCTAAGTATACACTGATCTGAAGGTTGACAGTCTATCAGTTTAAAGAAAAAAAAAAAGCTAATAGCTTTACAGAAAGAAAATACCTTGCATGGGAAAGAAGCATCTCTTTCTGCAACTGCTACTCTAACAGAAACTGCTGTATGGGCCGCTGCTAAATGCTAAGCACACCACCCTAAAGACAACAGTCCCTTTTCTGTGTGACCAAGGAAATGCTTACTTTCTTATCCAGCAGACACAAAATACAGGCTGGGAGGAGAACTGATTGAGGGCAGCCCTGAGGAGAAGGACTTGGGTCTGCTAGTTGATGAGAAGCTCAACATGACCTGGAAGCATGTGCCTGAAGACCAGAAAGCCAACCATATCCTGGGCTTCATCAAAAGAAACATGACCAGCAGGTCAAAAGAGGTAGTTCTCCCCCTCTGCTCTTGTGAGACTCCACCTGGAGTACTGCATCCAGCTCTGGGGTCCTCAGCACAGGAAGGACATGGACCTGTTAGAGCAAGTCCNACTGTGAGGGCACTGAGGCACTGGAACAGGTTGCCCAGGGAAGTTATGGATACCCCATCCCTGGAGTTGTTCAAGGCCAGGCTGGATGAGGCTTTGAGCAACCTGCTCTAGTGGGAGGTGTTCCTGCTCAGGGCAGGGGGGTTGGAATTTCATGATCTTTAAGGTCCCTTCCAACTCAAACCATTCTATGATTCTGTGATTCTAATATTACGAAGAAGAAAAAAAAAACTAAAGCAAAATTGAAAACAAAAACAAAACCATAAACAAAACCAGCAAGCAAACTACTCTGTGATCTCCTAACTAGCACTGCTATGACACCAACTCCCCTGATGTATATGTCATTTTATCTACAAAAAAGTACTTTTGCCCTATACTTATCTGTTCAGGAAGTTGTATCAGTTTATCAGGTTTTTGTGCCAGACAGTGTAAACCTAGCCTCCAATGGAAGTGTCTGACAGTCTAGCTATACCGCAAGCTCTTTCTAGCTAGGATATGGTCATAACAGGAACCTTTAGGCTTTTCATTACAAAAAAGCGCCTATATTTCAGTGGATGCCTTGCCATGAAACTGTGCAGCTGCTATGAAGGTGCTCTTTTTGCTTCTTCAGTCACCACCTTTCCAAACAAAAAAGGAAATTCTGCATGTGCTGTGAATAACAATAAAAACTATCTATTCAAAATTACTATGTTGCATTTGTATTCTTTTATTTCTTTGCCAACAATAAAAGAGTTCACTCTCAAATCCACAACATTCTGCAATTGCCTGAGAGCCAGGACAGCTCTCAAGCCAGGTCTAAATTATAAAGTGTTGTTGACAGGGCAGTTTCAGTCACAAACATGAAAAAAATCACATCCTTAATTGATAGAGATACACCAGCAACACCCTCTGTATAGATGCAAGAATCCCTTTGCTGGCATAGCTTGTGTCACTCAAAAAGGTAGCTGAAGAAAAAAAGACTTATTTTGCCAATATATATTTTTCCTCTTGTATAGCTCAGCCAACAAAGTCTGTGTGTATCATGGACCAACGATTCCCAAATTTTGTGTAATCAAGTCTTGCTTGAGAAAACTGGCAATGTGTAACACCTCCCTGCAACCATCTCCCTTCCACCAAACAGAACTTTTAGTTCCACTTCTTGCTTCCTATCTCACTGACACTTGTTCTATGGCTGCCCTGTCTTCCTCCCAACTCATGAGTCCCCTACTCTTTATGGGACCATTTCTGTCTAGAGTCACTCAGACATGGTCACCTCATATCTCCCAGCAGTTCTGATTATGGCTGAACTCGCTGGCTGGGAAACCTCGGTGCAAGATATTACAGAGCCTGTCAAAATGAAAGCAAGGAAAGACTTTCGATGTTACTATTTAGTTTTACCACTTTCACCACATAGTGACATTCACCAAATCTCAGGATGGTTGAGGTTGACAAAGACCTCTGGAGATCATCCAGTACGACCCCATAGTCAAAGCAGAGCCAACTAGAGCAGGTTGATCAGGATCTCATCCAATCAGGTTTGGAGTATCTCCAAGGATGGAGACAACAAAGAACTCCATGTTGGAACCAGTATCATTTAAACCATTCCCCTATGGAAAACATCTTGAAGTCTGCACAGACTCCAGCAGGTTTTTCTCATTTAGTTCCAATACCTGGTAACTGGCAGAGAGACAATTACAGATAGAAAACATGCATGGGAAAAAAAAAGAAATTGGAGGTGCTATTTTTATAAAAGAAGAGACATTTAAAAGCAAATATAATTTGGGGGTTTAAAGACTATCAGTTTCCTGTAGTTCCTCTATCTTTCTGCATAGTCTTCAGTAACTGGAAGACTCTTGTCTGTCTCTTTGTATTGAGGTTGCTACCTGACCTCTATTAAGTTTGAATCTACTGATACTTTAGGGGACATGAACAGGTCTAGGAGGAAGGACTGATTCTTATTTTGCATTTGAGATTTAGTCATGTGTTTCTACTGAGTAGATGGAGGTTATTCTTATTTCATATACTAGATTCAAAAATATATCAATGGCTTAGAAGTACAAGGAAATCAGTATGAAATACACAGTTGTCCCCAAGTTTTAGACACAACCTTAGAAATACATGCTTATCCCCTCCTACCTCTTTTTTCTTTAACTTACTCTCAATGGGATAGCTTACCAGACACACCATAAACCACTTTACATTCATTCAACCAAAGATTTAATCTTGCAGAATAGAATCCTCCTGCACTATATCTTATGCTTGGATGGATCTAAGGCTAACTGGACAGGTGCAAGGATGAATGGTAATACATCATTGTATTAGCAAATGCTACCTTGACATATAACTTTCTGAAGGTAACTCTGGCCTATAATGATGTGTTGTTTACTTTGGAGTTAAATACAGTACTTCACTGATGTCCATAGATTTACATTAGTTTAAAACAACAAAAAAAGGCAAATTAAAAGAAAATTAAGCTCTGCAAAGCTAAGCATAAGGGAACAAAGTTGTGGGGTTTTTTTCTGAAACTGTCTTTGATCTTAGAAGTAGAAGGCTGGAAAATATAATTTAACAATAACAGTAACTTAATATTTATATGAGGAATTGACTGAGCAACTATTACCCAGAATCTAACTCTAGAAACATTATTTGATAAAGAAAAGAGTTCTTGATTTCTTCAGGAAAATTAATTGAACTATGTGAAATCATTCTTCTGTCTCTCTCTTATTCATGCCATAGTATTGTAGTAAACCAGCAACAACATATCTTTAATATATATACATTAGAGAATTTCTTCCCAAAAGAGCACAAAGTTCTTTAGCTACTCCTGAAAATCAGCTCCATCAGAGGTGAAACAGAGCAAGCACTTAACACATAAAAAACCATAACTCTAAGTGAAGAAAAAGATTGTACCAAATTGAAATTTCAGGGAACATAAGTAGGGAAAACGTAATCACCCAGACAGAAATTGATTAAGACACTACTTTGTCAGCAGCGGGACCTTTAGTTTTTGTAAGTGGCTAGGACCAAGTTGACATTCCATTCAAAAGCTGGTATCTTGTAAAAAGCATAGTTTTCCCAACAAGGTAGGAACCATAAGATATGCAGAGGAAACAACCATCACTGGCTGAAATCCTAGTACTGTACAAGGTCAAGTTCAGGATTCTCCATCTGTCTTGCCCCTAGAGCTCCTTCTTTATTTGAAACACTAAATTTAGAAAGAAATCTTGCAAGGCAAGAAAAGAAAGCATTTGGTACAGACAAACTAATCTTATGACTTGAGGATTCCTGAAAACAGCATGAATTTCCTATGCAGGCAACACCAGTAATTACTAGGTGGTAACAGCATTTTTATGTTTACAATATTTTTTCTCTGCCCATCAGCTACTCGTATAGACTATTTTTCTCATTAAAATTCTCAGTAGCAGTTAAGAACTACAAAATTCAGCTTAAGCAAATGGCAAAATAGTCTTGAACTGACTTCGGACTTCCTCTAGAACCTGAGTCTCAGTTCTAGTTTGTCCTTAGTGTGATGCCTTAGCAATCCCCAAGAGACCTTAATTTGTACCACAAGTATTTGGCTTTAAGGCTTCAAGTACATAGTGCTCTGCACCTCCAACAACAATAAAAAAAAAGGTAAGACAAAAAAAACCAACCCACCATAGTCTTAGCTAAAGAGCCTTAGCAACAGAGTTGCTAAAGCATCACCAAAGCCTCTCCCTGAAGGATAGAGACTACAAAACCAGCCTTAGGGCATCTGTTTCCTCAGAAGCAGCACAGGATTGCCACAGAGGTTGTAGTCCAGAGCATGTTCGTGCATCTTGCACGACTTCGTAATGCTCCTTGTGAAAGATGGGCACTCAATGAACAAAAAGTTGTGCCAGCAGCAGATCAATGCAAACCATGCCTCCTTCCAATAATTTTAACGCTAGCTCATGATTGAATAAGACATTAGCTGGACTGCAAACTACAGCATGACACTGCCCTACAGTTAAGCTTTAATCACTTAAGGCAGCATAGAGCCTCCCTGGAACAAGATGCTCATATTTCTTAGAAATGCAGACACTGTTTTATAGAAGTATGAATTAAGAATTACTTTTTTTATATATGCAAGGTAAAGGCAGAGGAGGGAACTAGGGCATGAAATCCTCACAGGACAGCTCATGAGCTTTCTCTTCTGAGTCACATTTGAAATATAAGTACTCCCTGAAGAACAGCAACAAGTAACAGTCTGGATACAATAAGTACCACAGAGTCGTACCCTATATGACTCAAGTGCAGAGTGTGCAACAGGAAGAAGGAAGAGGATTAAAATTGCTTATGTTTTACTGTTTCCTGCCTCTGCCGCTGGTGCTCTGTGAGATCTTTAGTGATGTACTTCACTCCCTATGCAAACTGAAAATAAAATATATGTGCCATAAAGGTACTAGGTGTTTTAACTATCTGCAAAAGCAGCTTGATCTGTGATTTAAAAAGCTATTAAAAATTAATTTCAGAGCTGAAGACAGGTGAAGCACTGGGGGGAAAGAAGTCAAAGCCATAAACATTGGTTTGCCTAGTTATGGGAGTGTCCCCTGCATCAAACTGGCAGTAGTGACATGGCACTGCCTCAGATAAGGAGGGCTGCTTAGAGAATGTTGACTAATAAAGTTATGGCATGAAGTGTTAACAAATTCTTATAACAAAATGTTTCATCAAGTTTCTTTATTGGTATTTGATATGCAGAATGGAACAATTTTAAAAGAACAGTGGAGTATATCCTAAGTATAGTTACTTCAGTTAAAAAATGAATGGTTTTGCAGGCATGTGGTGGAAAATAGTTAAAAATGACTGGAGTACTCTTCAGATTATTGAAGCAATCTAGGAAATCTAAATTGGTCTGCAGTGCCTGTGCCCAGAGCACCCTATTCACTTCCAAAATGAAGTGCTCTTAAAAAAAAAAACAAAAAAAATAACAAAAAAAAAAAAAAAAAAAAAAAAAAAAAAAAAAAAAAAAATAGAGAAGTGTAAAAGTGAAGCATTGCAGTTGGAAGGGATCTGAGTTCTGGGCATGCACTAAGCAGAACAATTTCAAATTACTGGAGTACTTCAGATTCTTTTTTTTAACACACTTTTTTTGGAAGCAAATCTAAAGGTTTTCTATCATTGTAGGCAAACTGATGAATGATTTAAAAATTGAACCCTATATAAAACAAAAGTAGGAGAATAGTTAAAATAATAACACTATCCTTCCCTCCCACTGAAAGTGAAAGGGAGATGGTGAAAAAAGTAGGCAAGAGAAGAAAAAATCCGTAACTTCAAGGGATTAAAAGAATGGTAGGGACATCTCTGCCCTGGCCTGTATGCTTTGCAAAGATCCACAAATCAATACACTGCTGGAGCAATAAGATGGTTTTGGGAACAGACCATGGTGACCCTGTATCCTCACCTTTGGCTACATGAACTTCCTTTGCATCACAGAAAATGCCTCTCCTCCTTCTGTGTTGTATCTCAGTATCTGCTCCCTTAACAGTTGCCCTTGCCCAGGACTGCTTAATAACTTTTTTTTGGTATGGATTTTTCTTTCTTTGGTGAGAGACATCTTGCATGGGACAACTCTAAAGATTTTGTTACGATTTAGTCATAGTTAAAGCTCCAGATCTTCAGTGTTTAGAACTAGAGGGAATTTCAGCTTTCATTTAAGATGAGAGTGTGTTTTCTAGCCCCTACAGTTGATGACAAAAACTTGGAAATGTGTCCCGAGGATACTATAGACTCCAAATCTCAGCAGGCAAACAGGAAAAACTCCCCGTTCTTACCCCACCCCATGCAAACCAAATTATTTTTAAAGCTCAGTATTTAGAAACCATCTTCACAACTACAGAACATTTGAGTCTGGCAATCTCCCCCTGCTTTTGCTCCCTCCTGGTATGCCATGCTTCCTCACAAGCTAAGATTAAACCGAGAACCCAGAGAAGATGCCTGGTTTGACCTACGCTGCGTCGGAGGCAGAGAGACAAGCCCAGAGCTGGGAGCTGAGCCTCCCCAAGCATCGAGTCAGAGGCATTGCCCCTCCTGGAGTGGCTGCTGAGATCGAAAGCACAGGTTGGCAGCCCGCCGCCACTCCAGGAGAAATCCAGGGAGGGTTTATGTCTGTGGGACTGAGGAATGCTGCGGGCCCTGCTCTGAGGAAAGAAGGAGAGTCAGCTTTGCTGCCAACAAAACTAGGGCTCTCTTCCAGAATTCAGAAATGTACATACTTTTATATATTTGCCACATGGCTTTGCTGTGCAGCAACACATGTGTTGTGGCTGCGGAATGCTGAGTAAAAAGAGCACCCAAATCGAGGAGTGTTGCTGGTGGCGAGGTGGCACCAGGCAGCGCTGGGTGGCACTGGGCGGATGGTGGTACCTGAGGTCAGGGGATACAGCTAGAAACATTCATCTCCTGCCTGCCAAAGGAAAGGGTTGCACCTGATTGCCTTTGTGCGGGAGAGAAAGACCCATTACCAGCACTGATTAAAGGTGCTTGGGAAGCTCCAGTCTTTATTTTCTTTCCCTGATTTTGTTGTTGTCGGTGTGTGCCCTGATGTTGCTGTATGCAGCACAAAAGCCTTAATGGAGACCAAGCCCCACTGAACCAGGCAACAAAACTGTAGGAGATAGTAATAAAGAGCTTACACTGAAATCTGACAAGAGGGGCAAAGGGTAGAAGGAATGAAATATTACTATTCCAATCTCAGGTCCCCAAAGTCCCACACCAGTGTCTTCACTATAAAAGACATCCCTTCTCCTATGACTTTAGGGGAGCAACCCTGCTCAACAGGGGAGCAACCATTGAAAAATCAGACCCTGTTTTCCCACTACTCTCCTGAAAAAAAACTACAGCATAATTTCCTGCATACATCCGCACTTAAGAGAAAGGATTCTATAAAAGGGGATGTTCCTGACAAACATGCCTATGGTTCATTAACAGCTTTGGAAAACAAGGAGGCAATTTAGTGATAGTCAGTTACAAATGCAAAAGAAGGTTTTCCTTGCCATGACCACAGCCAGTATTTGCTCAGCAGAGAAGCAGGTGACACAAGACAATCTGCATGCAGCCGAAGGCTGATGGAAAGCTTGTTTGTGCTCAGTGCACTAGAGAAATTGTTTGGGAACAGTTACGTAAAGATTAGTCCTGTAACGCTGCCAAATACTTTGTGTTATTATGTGCTGTGTTTGTGCCAGGCAGCCCCACATGTCAGAGCTGCCTCATAGGGCAGTTTTAACATGCACACCCACATTTTCAGAGCATTCAGAAGAATAAAGGAGCCACAGAGGAACCAACTCTGACTTCGTTCGCATGGCTGCCACTGCCGATTCCTGTCAGCTTGTACCTGCCTGAGCGCAACCAGCGTAGAGCTGGAAAGGCACATCCACTGCATTTCGGAGGTGGCTGTCCTCACATCCCCTCCTCCCCTTGACCCATCATGTTCCCTCAGAGAATCCCAGCTGCATGGATAAAAAGAGTAGCAACTCAGCCAAGTGGGAGCATACAAATTTAATGTTGGCTAAATAGGAAGGCTGTCTAAATAACACAATGATCTGAGTTATGCAGGTCATAAGTCTAGGGAGTAAGGAGCTCACAGTGTTTCTTTTCTTTTCTCCCTTGCTCTTGTTTTCTTCACAAAAGTTCATTAAACAATGATTCTTTCCCCTTTAAAAATTTATGAATGAATGTTGTGTTCATGAAAATGAGAGAGTAAAAAGCACTGGCCTTAGCCAGGCGCAGCACAACCTGGCACTCTGCAATCTCCCCCAGTGCACCTCAAGCCTGACCCAAAACGCTTCTCCCCATGATGCCTGCAGTCTCATTGATGGAGAGACTTGTCAGCAACACATATGGGTATTATACATGTGGGACATACCTGCCCTGGCAGGGAATGGATGTGGAATCCAAGACCCAGAGGAAAACATTGCTTCATTGGTTCAGCAAACTCCTTCCATTTGCAGTGCATAGATCTCAGTTACGAGGATGCCACAGCCACAAAGGAAAATAAGAGTCTGTCTGCAAACATATAGACATCTTTATTTAAACTAGTATTGTAAGTGGCACCGTCCTCTTCCAAGGCATGAACATAGCTACACCAGTGCAGTTTGCCTGATGAGAAAGGGGTGATAAATAACCAAAAGTAATGATAAGTCTCTATATAGCCCTTTTATGGGCAGATTTCCAGTACTTTACAAAACAGAAAACTGTCTTTTGTTTCCCACTCATATTCTCTCGCCATCTTCATAGAATAGCTTTCTCATTTTTTCTTTTTTAATTTTAAATATATTTTCTACATTTATTTCTTTATCAGGCCTTTTAATTTTTTTTTTATTTTCCATCTTCTTTATCCTCACTTAGCTTCAGTTTTGGACTTTTTGCAGTTTAAGTATCTCTCCAGTTTTTCTGGTATTCTACTTCTTTTCATTACTTTCTATTTCTGCATCTCCTCCTCTCTATTCTTTGTCTGCTTGCCCTTTCGCTGCATTTCTTCTCTTTATCTCCTGCCTTCTCTCTTCATCCCTACTGATGGTGATTCTTTTCCTTCCCAGCTCTGTTTTCAAAGTCCTCTTCTCATATCTTCATTACTATGATGATTTCACATTCCCCATTCCCTTTCTCTTCTCCTGTCGATGTTATTCCTATTTATATAATCTACTGCAATAGTGCCCAGAAATCTAATCTTGACTACCCTTTCACCACCACCATCACTCTTCTCAGTGATGTACTTAAACAGTCAGGGGCATTCACTGTTTCAAACATCTGTTTTCCAGTTCTTTTATTTAACATCTGCAGGTAGGGCCTGGCTGGCAGTGGAAATGTTAGGATTAGCTTGTCCCTGCAGCATGTTGAGAGGGCAGGTTTTGGCTCCAAAGGCAGCCTGCCCTGGAGTCTGTGTAGAAGGGGCCACACCATGAGATGAGCTCCAGGAGGAAAGCCAACTAATTTATTACAGAGTACCTGTCAGTGGTTTCAAAGGATGCAAACTCCTCCAGCAGCTCCATCTATTTCGTAATCAGGTTGGCTGGTGACTGTAGAGAGGAAACAAATAAACTCCAGACTTCTCTCATTGACTGGGTGGCTGTCACCAGCAAAACCAGTCTTCTCTAGCGTTGCCCTCAGGATGAGGACTGTAAGTGAAGATATCTGGGCATGCCTAGCACAGCACACTCCAGCACAAGAATGATAATCCCCACAGAGACAGGAGTCAAAATGACTCAGAGCACCTCACAGCTGGAGAGTGGGACATTTTCCTGGTTACTTTTAAAGGAGTAAGTCTGATAATAATTAGGCTTAAAATTAAAAAAAATAAAAATAAAAAAAGCCACCATGGAGCTTTCTGGGCTGCAGTGGGAGTATTTCAAGAAGCTTCTTAGCTGTGGCATGGTATGGATTTATGGAAACCCTCGACTCGCTTCCACTTGCCTTGAGCTGAATAGCGTTTTCAGACAGCAAACTTTGGCCTCAGGAGGCTGAATCTTTTTGTGGATTTCTATGTCTTTGAGAAACTAAGCCTCAGTGCTTTGCTGGATGGGAAAGGTATCCAGGACCTGAACAGAAGAGACAGCACCTGCTTCTCTCTAGAAGGATAAAACGATGATTAGTTGTACCACCACCAAAGGAACCCCAGGTAACCAGGGCAGGTTAAGCTTTCCTTAGTCTGACAGACTGCATTATGTGTCGTAACTAAGAGAGGTCTTCAATCCAGAGGGCTGTGAAAGCCAGAGGAACAAAATGAAGAAAGGCAGAGGGTTGGAGTGACATAAGGGAAAAAAGTGTCTGCAGGAACACTGGAAAAGGCGGAGAGGGAGAGGGAAAAGAGATGCAGAGAGCAGAAAGAAATTGAGAGTAGTACAGTTGTTTAAAAAATGTTACTTATGGAAAAAAGATCCAAAAGCTGGCCATGCAGTTACTGGGTTATTTAATCTTCTTTTAATTCCTCCTTCTTTCACTTTTATTTTTTGCAGGTAAATGGGTCATAACCCATCAGCATATGTACACTTGTCAGGTCTCTGGCCATGTACCCAGTTATTACATGTTCAGAACATTTTGGACAGAAGAGGTCATAACACTAACATATATTACACCAACTTTTGCAGTTTTAGTCCCCAAAATCTCTCCAGGCTTGTTCCATCTGCAGATGCATGTTATATTAACTTGTCTGCTTGCACATCCTTACATCCTTTTTTTTTTTTGTAACAAATGATAGGTATTTAAATCCTTTCCACACAAATCTGGGAAGATAAATCAGAGGCTTCATCCAAATCGACACTGTCTGGGCAGTAGCAAAGTTTTTTTGATATCACAATCTTCTTTCCTGTCCTGTGTACTGTGTGTGAGTTTTACCCGGGAATTTTGAAGGTCATTAAACATCTTGGGGACCACATCTGCAAACCAGAACAATGGGAAGACTGTTTATTTTGTTTGCGTGGAAAAAAGTTTTTTACTAATATAACAGTGTTTGCTGTCACTAGCAGGGATGTATATTCATGCTGTTCACCCTCAGCTGTATAAAAAATAGATCAAGAGGGGGTTTTTTATTATTTTGGAAAGAGAAAGAGAGAGAGAAAGAATGAAAATTAATATGTTTGAAATGTTTGTAAATTTTTAAACAAAAAAACCTGACAACCCCATATCCCTATCAACTTGTAGCTCAAATTATTAACTTAGCATACAACATTAGAAGAAGCACGTTATTATTGCACCCAGGAAATAGGGATGGATGGGGAAAGAGAAGGAAGGAAATTAAAGGGGAAAGGCTATTGTTTTCATGTACTCAAGTTCTGACAAAAATGGGCATTTTGTCTGTTAAGTGTTGATGTGCACAAAATCATAGACAGGTCTAAATGCCTTAGTCATGGCAGGGGGTTAAAAAAGAGAATGTTTGAGAATAATGTGAATTAAAAAGGCAAGTTAGTTTAAATTTCTGTTTGGTAGGGCCTGAGGCCTACAACTCCAATGGGAATACACTGTAGCTGGAGGGCTGATGAATGCCCTTAATGAAGTTGGACAACCTGGAATATATGCATAAAATGATTTTAAATATTGATATGATGTCATTGTGTGTCTGAAGATATTGAAATGTTCATTTTCAGAGCTAGACAGCTTGCGTCTAATTTATTATGGGGAGGGGAATGATTATTTACATTTTTTAATGTAGCAATAAAACAATTATGGGATTTAGGGAGAGAGAAAATATTCATGCTTCTCAGAGAGCAAAAAATGCATGTTGTGATGGAAATGACTTAGAGGAGCTTATAACAGCAGATATTAAGAAATACACTTTCCCTTTTTCCTTCTTAATAATTGAGATAATACATTCATAAAGTATGTAAAGTAAAAGGACCCTTTGACCATTGTTAATTATATTTAACCTGCTCTGTGTATAGCAGAAGGAACAGTTTAAATATATCACTGGGGACAACTAACTCACCCATATATTCTGAATGTGTCTATTATAACATTTCCATGACATTGCCTGGTTTTCAGAACAATTCTTACCGTGAAGAAGAGACGTGGTGTTATAATGGTACGTTCAGTTCTGTTGTGATATGAAAGTTTTTACGGAGAACGCCTCAGGGCAGCTGTCTGCCTTGTGTTCAGTATTACGGCTGTATAACATACAAGGGTGGAAGGGTATTAAAGGCAGAGCCATTGCAGTCTGCTGAAGGTTGCTCATGCTAAGGTCTAACCCTGATGATCCCCAGACCAATCTAAAAAAATTTAAAAAAAGGAATTCTTAGCAAAAATTTCCTAGGACACTTTTTCTATTTTGCTGGTTGATATTCATTCCTATCTGCAAGAAAAAGAACTTAGATTACACTTCATCTCTACTGCAAACTGAGCAGCTCCCTCATACATGGAGGCTTTTGGGGGGTGATTTTCTCTTTCTCTAAAACATCAGTTCAGCTTTGTCTGCATTTATGATACGTGCTAGCAAGCAGGAATGAAAACTTTTGCATCTCTCTGCTCCCTGGCTCACCTTTCACATCAGTGGTTTAAAATAATTTATCAGAATAATTGAGCACATGCCTAACTCTAAGAATCATACTGAGGCTGATTTTTTGCACAAAGATGGGTAGCTTCTTGCTGAATCATGATCCATATGACTATAGACACAGTGTAACATCAAATAGGTCCTTTAAACAAGATACACACTGCACTCTCTTGTTCCACTTAACAGATTACAGGCACTAGAAATACTGGCTAAAATATGGGCAGAGCTCTTGCTGTGTCCGCCCTTAAGATAAGCTCCAGAATCATAGAATCATAGAATCGTAGAATGGTTTGGGTTGGAAAGGACCTTAAAGATCACCAAGTTCCAATGCAATGGCAAAGTTGCCAGAGAAGTCCTCTTCCACTGAATGCCGTTCCTCTTCCTGCAGCTTATATACTGACAACGACTGGATGGACAAATGTGTCAGAGGGAGGAAAACCTTGAACAATATGCTTGGACTCAGTCATCAAATATTAAAAAGAGCTAGAAAAGGTAGAGGGAAGGGCAGCATAGCTGAGGACAAAGGATATGTGAGAAATTCACTCTTTTTAGTGAGCAAGATAGGTAATTGAGGAGGACAGGGCAGAGATGTGTAGGGTCACAAACAGCTCATCAGAAGCACTTTGGCATTAATAACTCTTCTTCTCATAGTATCAGAAGGATGGGGCACCTGGAGAAATGAGTAAGCATCACATTTACAACAGAGGAAGCCATTTTTTTCCACAGAGCACATAATTGTGCAAATTTTCTGCTGCAAGATTATTACAAGAGGCCAAAATTACTAATAGATTTTAAAAGATTAGACAAATTCATAGAGGATAGCTTCTTATGTCTGGATATAACCTCTGGTTCAGGAAATTGCTAAACCACTGATTGTCAGGAAAAAAAGATAATCACTTTATATGTCTCCTGTTTCCTTTCTTTTTACCCTAACCATTCATTCCTGTTAATACCAGATAGTAAACAGCACTAGAGAGGCTGCCCAGGCTCTTATGAAGGTGTACAAGGTACATATAGCCTTCAGATGTGTATTAGTTCATCTTCACTGGCTAGTCACTGAGAGGTGAGCTGATTCCTGGCATTCTTGACTCATTTCATCCAAACAGGAGCAACTGTGAGTAAAGAGAGAGTTAGAGACTAAGAACACAGCAGACAGGGAAGTGTCTCTACGGGCTTACCCTTGGTGCACAAACATGCAAACCTCTGTGGGCACATTCCAAGGTTAGCCCAATCCCCAGTCCTTGTTTATGCATCCTCAGCTTCTTCGAACAGCCGTGTTTCACACTATGTCTTAGCAACTATCTGTTTCTTGGGTTTTACATCACGTGTTACAGCTATATTTAAAACTAATTTCAATTAAGGAATGGATCAGATCTCATGACAATTCCAGATACCCTCTTTTCTGAAGTGATTGCCTTGAAAGGAGCAGTATTTGGATCTCAATTTGGTAATCAAATAGCCAAACTATGTGATTAGACTATATCAAATTAGTCACTGTTCACCGGCTGACACCCCCAACTAATGCCTCCTGCCACTAATTGACTTTATTTCCACTTCCTTTAATGTGGCTACCTGTTTCCAAGCTGTTAACTGGATTTACATGTCTTTCAGCTTGGTCCTTCTGATATACATCCTGCATCCCTCCTGCTCTCCACGTGTTCCTACCAGCATCAGTCCTCTCTCTTTCCACCTCTCTTTTCTCTTCTGTCCTGCATACACTTCTATTCTTAAGCTTCATCTCTCAAATAGATATGCAGCTTCATTTTGGTCAGTATACATTGAAATAACGTGAAAAATTAGTATGAGAAGGAAGGTGAGTGTTGCCTTTGAGTAGAAAGGTGTCCCCAACGCAAACAAAAAAAAAAAAAAACGAGGCCGGTCGAGGGGTCATAGTGAGAGGTCAGGACTCTTGGACTGCAGGGAGCTTCCTTAACTTCACCCGCTCAGGCTTGAGGAGTTGCCATGGCTGGCAACAAGGAATTATGTCTGAGTCCTGTACATCCTCATTTCAGCCTCATTTAACATGGCCACTCAAAAATAGCACCTCTCCTACACCTACCCCTTGCACTGCCTGTGTGCACGGAGCAGGCGTAAGGCAAGCCAGGGAAGGCAACCTCAGCTGGGACAGGGCACTCCTACCCCACTGTGTCCTGACACCACTTTTCTCTGTAGGAATGTATAATGTGCTACAGCCTTGCCTTGATACCGCAGTGTATGCTCCAGGTTATCTAGCACAAACCAGAACAACCCCCAGGCAGTTGTAAATGGCGCAAGTGGAGCTGAGAGTGCCACAGTTCTCTCTAACTTGTGCTGAGTAACACAACACCCTTGTCCTCTCTGCTTGTGACAGATCAGCTATATATACAGCCTGGGTTGGGCTTAAGACTTTTTAGGTTAAGGAATATCACTCACCATTCATTGAAATTTTAACTATGCAATATATACTGCCAAGCAAAACAACTGTATGTTAGCATCATTCACAGCTAACATAAGATACAAGGGAATTTTTAAAACACTGAAGCAATAACTTTTCCTGGGAAGAACGTAAGCACAGTAAGAAATAGATTTTTTTAAAAAAAAAGCTTTAAAATGTTCCTAAATATCAACATTATTTAAAAATATTGCAACAGTTATAGAATAGAAATATGATCTTAGCTGTCTAAAATTGTATTCACTGAACAGAAAAGTAACATTATTTTAATGCTTTTAAAATTGAAGGAATAAACTTTAATTGATTTATTCAGCTGAAAAAATTATCTGAATACAATTGCAATTCAGAGCAAGTGAAAATATATTTCAATTCACATTTTACTTTATGACACTTCTGTATTGTAACATATACAATTCCAAAATTATTTAATGTATTTTGTTTCTTCTTTTACAAGACAACTGAAAAGCTCTCTACAATACAGATCAAAGTTAAATTCTCTTTCCTAAGCTTCCTAAAGAACTGTGTTCACTCACCTGACATTTTTAATGTGTATAAAAATCATCTCTTTATTTGTTTTCTGCTAATCAGCAATCATCATTAGAAATGATGGACAAAAGGATTAGTCTGAAGAGCTGCAAAATTTTTAGAATGCATGTGCAAGGCTCATTTTAAAATCACATAGTATAATATATATTACAACATTTTGTCTAAACCGCCTTAGAAGAAATCATTGATACAACTGAGTAAGCCAACACTGGCCTTGGTGGAATAGCGTTGGCACAAAAGAAATAATACAGTAATGCACTTCCAAGAATTGAGAGGTAATAGAGAGCAACATAATGGATATTACCCAGGATGTAATATTGTTATTCTCATACATAGCACTTCATTTCACATCACGATGCAAACAAGAAGAGAACTTGTGAGAGGAGAGGGGGAGGATGAGGGATGAGGGTTTGTCCGTGAACAAATGAATCTGATTCACCAACAAAACCTCTCAGGCCCAAATGCAAAGCACAGATTCGGCAACACAAGGTGTGAAGTGTAATGAACTCTCTTAAACTAAGCAATTTTCCAGCACTTCAGATCTGCCTTTGAGCTTTGTTCCTCTTCTACAGCTCCCTTCTCATCCTGAGCAGGAAAGTCGCATACTCGTAAATGTCTGAGGACGGTAACCCTAGAGACAGATCTGAATTGGTTGGAACAACTGTTGTTCACTCCTGAGAAATTTGGTTGGATCTGGATAATTTAGCAAAAGGATGTTTAGGGGGTTTTCAGTCACATTTGTTACACTTCCTTGTGTTGTTTCTGTGCACCAGCCCCACCATGGTATAACTTCACAGGATACAGCCCCTACCCCAGAGCTTGCAGCAAGTGTTCCTGGCCAAGAAATGCAAAATTGCAGTGAAAGGGGGAAGAGCAGATTTCTTGGTCTGTGAGTGCTTATATTCTTAGTGCTTTTCCTCCCAACATGTGTCTGGTAAAAAACTCAGATTTCTGAATAAGTGACTCCAGAATCTTAGTTTAAAATTGCCACTCATTTACCACCCTCTCACAGAAACTGTGTGCATGTGTGTGCGTTTGCATGCACATCCATATGCCCCCCACACTTGTCATGATCTGAATCTCTTCACATTGTGGGACAGAGGTCTGTCTCTCTGTTGTCCCGTATCTTCAGGCAGGCATTTACATTGCAAGGATGCAGATGCTAAACATTACTATTGTTATCAGGCACTGTCTTACACCTACTCTGCACTGACATAAACAGCTACATAAGATGCACAGCAAAGGACAATCAACCCACAGGCTTCTGGGCAAAGTACATACCTCTCGTTTCTGCCATTGATTTGTCAGGAGATGTATACTCAAGTAGATCGTTCAGAAGAGGATCCTTTAGGAAGAGTGTGGTCAGATTGACCTCACTTTCACTGAGCTGACAGCCTGGTGAAGAAAGTTAAACTGAATATCAAAATCATCAGCAAAAACCTCCTCTTTCTTTGATTGTACAGTTTAAGAGGAGCCATTCGAGCTCAATTTATTCTCTACACAGGAACTTCATTGATTGTCTCAGACATTCATGCAGGAAGGAAGATGAGATAAGAAGAAAGTTTTTTTTTTTTTTTTAAAGTGATTGCAAGATGGAGAAAACTGCTTTGTGAGTGTAATATATACCATAAAGTTTCCTTTGTGTAATCTGCTACTGAAAAGTGAGAAGAGTTTACCTTTTCTGAACTAAAGAAACATTAAAGATGGTCTGATGATTACAGAGGGCAGAGAAATGAATGCTAGGATTGGGGTATATATTCAGATACAAGATTAGCATACAAAAGAAATCAGTTTTCTTGGAGAAAATATTCTGGAGGTTCTCCCATTGTCTTGTACTGTCAATCACCAGCATTGGGAAGAGAGACTGATCACTATTCATCTTTTTTCCAAAGGATGTTCTGGCTTGATCTCAGGCTATAGACCATAATGGGGATTTCCATTGACTTTGAGAGGGAATCAATCCTGATTGAAGATTGTTGCCATGAATGGAGACAGGTATTCTGTTATGTTCTACCAAAGTCAAGTGGATGCTCCACCAGTCCTGCTCCTGAGGGGAGGGAACTGTTGGACAACAAACCTGAACTTTGGGGGCACATGGAGGCACTGCCTCTCTGCTTCACACACTGGTAGGTTACTGGAAAGGGTCAGGAAGCAGTATGTGTTTTATCTGAACTTTGGTGGTTGCTGTATGAATTGAATGGATTAAGTACAAACATACCCTGGGAGTTTCTCTCCTCTCAAGTCGGTTGTTCAAATGCAGTTATCCCTTTCACAGAAAACATCACACTTCCTGAAGGAGCCAAGGGATGTGCTTTCACACAAAGCCAGTTCTTGTGCATTGATTGATGCAGAAACTTTAAGTTTATAGATTTCTCAGGTCCATTTACAGAGCACCAAAAAGTCTTCAAAGGCAACCACCTATGAAAGCATCTTTTATGGGCACACACTTTGAAGCAGTTGTTTCAACTGAGGACAACTAATCATCATCTGGAAATAAACTGGAGGGGACAACAAGGCTCAGTTATAATGCCTTTGTGATTTTTTTTTGATCTTGGGATTGCTCAGTGTCAGTCCAGTCCTTAAGCAAGGCAAAGTGACATGTGAAATGTATCAGTCATGACTGGCACTAAAAAGCTGTAATAGTCTGTACCCTTATTCATAACACCTCTGCTGACAGCAGCTGAGGATCGGCATAGGGACCCCTAGAACAGCTGCACCAGGAAATAGCTACACCACAGCCCTCCATGACTACTTGAGCAGCCTTAATTCTCCTGTACAGTACACCTGGAAAGAGATTAATCTCATCCATATATCAAAACAAAGAGCATCTCTACTGTCCCAGCCAGACAAACAAGAACTAAGCCTGCAGAATCATTCTCACTTCACAGGTCACTTCAACAGGGTCAGAGAAGAGCGACTGTAGCTACTTAAAGAATTAAGAGCTGCAAAAGAAACTATAAGCATGCCTCAGGCAGGAGATAAGCAGATCCACATGCATACCATCTCTTCTATATCTCCTTATACTGGTGTTAGATTTTGGTAAAAGTAACCATAGTCTAAAGAGCACAGAAGTGAGGGGCTCTTGAACTCCAATATCCTCTTTTACATTAATCCCTCTAGCCTTGAGCAATTTCCTAAATTTTTTTACTCCTGTCATTTATCTTCACAAATGCAAATAAAAGTGTACCACCTATGTCACATAGTGCTGAGCATTTGTATACTAGTACTGAGTTTAACCACAGATTTATGCAGAAGTAGGATTTCCCGGAAAGACACTGTAGAGACATTATATCATGACACATCTTTTGTAAGCTCAGTACCAAGTAGAACATTCACTCTTTGCATTTCTCTGGCACATGCGTGCAGGTTGGGAGATTTTCTAATATTTATTGTCTCCCAAATGCTCCGAAGCTGACAAATCAAGCATTATTAAATAGACACTCAAAAAAAATTACTCTGCTGCTAAACCAATCACCGTAGGTTGCAGCTCAAAATGAAGTTGGAAATCTGCACCTTTTAATAAAACAATCTGCTTGAGAGCTGATGATATTTGGTTATGGAATTTATCTGTAAATATAATTAAAAATTCAACTAGAGAGTGCTCTGAACTGAGGGGTAAATATTCAGCACGATGCAGAGTGCTCAAGCTACATGATTCCCATTATCGTTAATGGGAGTCCTACAGCTAAATCCCTAAGCATCACACTAAAAATTTACCCCCTAGTGTTTGCAGATGGAACAAAAAGATTATTGTACATACCAGCAGAAAATAAAGTTGCCACTGACATTTTGACCAGAAAGCTTCCATCAGGATTGATCAGTGAAAGATTTAGCCTGCTAATTCCCCTGCAGCCGGTTTCTCCCATCTGAAAAGGCATTCTAGATTTTTATTTAATTAATTTCTATTTGTTGGTTTTCATATCACTGTATCTCTCAAATTCCTCTCCTTCTGGCTTCCTACCAGAACACTTCTCTCTGCATCATCCTGAGCTTCCTGTCTTCAGTGTGCACCATTGTAGGTCCCTGAACCTTAAACATAATGGACATAAGGACAGAAGAAAAGTATATGTGCCAATGACCTTTCAGCTGAGATATCTGAATGTGCAAATTTACCCATCACTAAAATGCTGCAGGGGACTG
>VZTO01004137.1:6247-33335 GCA_013400615.1 Syrrhaptes paradoxus
ATATTTGTATATAGTATTATTTCCAATATTATTGTAGTTTAGTTATTAAATTGTCTTTATCTCAACCCACGAGCCCTCTTTGCCATTTACCTCTTTAATCCTCTCCCCTATGATTGGGTGGGGGCAGGGACTGTGTGAGCGGGTGTGTGTGGTTTGGCCCCCAGCCAAGTGCCAACCCGCCACATCAATATAGAGAACTTTATTCAGTCACATTATCATATCTTACTTTTCCCATATGTGTATCATTCAGGATATAGAATGAGTATATGGAGAAGTGTCAAAATTAAAGGCATTGCTCATAATTTCCTTGAATATATTTGCAACCAAAGAATTTTCTAATTTTCTATTTTTACCTACATAAAAGTAATAAAAATCCAAGAGTCTTCTATAATGTTGATTTACATATAATATTTTAATGGTTTTGCTATACATCGTATCATTTTCCCTGTGTTACAGATGAAAGGAAAACAATGAGAAAAATGACAGTGGTGGAAACCCTCTTGGCCCCTCACTTTTTTCCAGTACAGAAGCATTTAAAGTAAGAAAATGACAGCAGTTATTTTCTTTTAGTGATATTAACTCCACCACATGGTTGCATTTAAATACTTTGAATTGTTTTTATTGATGAGATTGAAGACCTTAACATGATGGATGGTATAAGGCAAAGAATGTTAATAAGTTCAGGCACTTGTACTCACAATGATGTTCACTGAACAGAAGCTGTTCTAGGCAAAGCAAGCTTGGCCCCAGCACTTCTAACAGAACAGACAGCAGAAACTCTCATTTCAGCACCTCTTAAAATCTTTGGCTAATGAAACTCCAGCACTATGTAACTTGTTCCCTCTTCTGGTCCATTTAGAGCTCTGGAAACCAGAGAAAGCCATACTTTAGGTTATGTTTCTGATTTTTACCTACTGACAGGCACTGGAAAGAGTATTTATTTTTCCACTGCAGGCCACCAGAATTGTAGAATACAAATCAGTTACAGCAAAATGTCAGGCTCCTCTGGAGCAGATGTTCACCCTTGATTTCAAAGGAACAATTATACCTTGTTCCTCCTGGAATATGACCAACTGTATTTAAAGTCTAAAGTTTGAATATACGGAGATAGCCTGCCTCTGTGCACTAATTCCTTAGTCTGCTTGCAGTATTATGTAGTCTACACTAATTCTGCTTAAATGCATGCTTGTTGACATAGGATGTTTCAGCTTTCCATTCACACTGTGTAAAGATCTGCAGTTAAGGCTCATGGTTCTCTTACAGTATTATTAGATAATGTTTTCCAGTATCATATACAATGCTATATAATGTAAAGGGAAGCCTGAATTAGCTTTCATTTTAAGTGGTACATTTGGTGCTTTCCTGTAATCAGACTCAGATATGTGACCAAGTGAAAATGCATTAAGAAGGTAGGCTGGATTGAGCTCTTAGAAATGGATAATGTGAAGTCTCATTGATTCTTTGTAGAATCATAGAACAGTTGAGGATTGAGGAAAGGACCTCTGGAGAATGGTAGTCATCCCCTGCTGTCTTGGGTCAGGACCACCACCACATGGTTGCAACCTCCCCCCCCTCACTCCCCCTCTCTTCCCGGTAAGATAGGGAAGGATAAGAAAAAATGAGTTTTTTATGCAGGGTGTCTGCTTCCAAAGAGGCAAAGCTTTGAACATCTAGAAATGCACTGGTTGGGTATGCCCTAAGGACTCTTTCTTGTTATGACTGACTGCAGAGATTAGTTTTCTGTGTTATGTAGCATATAAAATTATGTAACTTTATAAAAAAGTTCCTCAAGCTTTTGTATAATCATCTTTTATTCCCAAGCTGCTGGTGGGATGTATGTTGTATTTAGACTTTCTCCTTCAGAGCAGCCTGGTTTTTTATGTAGCTGTTGGTCACGAGGTTAGGCTATGCTTTCACTCTGAATTATTAGCTGGAATGTCACTATTCCCCTGTCTTTACTTGCCATATTTGTACTTGGGCCTGCTGAAAATTATTCTTGCGTACATGCATCTGCAGAGTTTGTTTTTTTCCCTTTTACAAATGCTTGGTACAGGTTTAATTTGCCCAGTAGCAAAAAAAATCAGAAGTTGTCTTACAAGTGAAAACATTCTTTGCTGTGTCTCACTGCAAGAGCATCTGTAGTATCAAAATGAAAGCTGAGGGTTTAAAAGCCAGCTATTTAAGCAGGTTGCATTTTATTTGTTGCAATGGCAGATTTGCACAGGAATTTTGAGTAGATGGAGAAGACTTAACATGGCTACATTGCTA
This sequence comes from Syrrhaptes paradoxus, assembly GCA_013400615.1. NCBI lineage: Eukaryota > Metazoa > Chordata > Aves > Pterocliformes > Pteroclidae > Syrrhaptes > Syrrhaptes paradoxus. The sequence goes on from VZTO01004137.1 coordinate 8,516, forward strand.
TAAAGAAATGAGATGGCTGTTCTTATCTAGGACACTAAATTCTTTCCAATGGGTTACTCATTGAAAAAAGTAAAAGATATTTGGTTAAGTAGTTATTCCTGTGGGAAAACTTGCTGATCAATAAAAATGCAGCCCTACTTACTGCAGTCCAACAAAAATCTGTAAAACACTGTACAAGCTGCAAAGAAGTTGATTCTGTTACGTGGCTCTGTCATCTGTGGGCAAATGTGGTCTCATAACCTCTGTGAAAGCATCTTTCTAGACATTCTAAAGTCAAAAATACCAATGGTACTGAGAAAATAGAAGTTCAAGCAGTGTCTTAGATGCAAAGGAAAAAACTTTCACATTTTTAACAAGCTAATGGGCTATATTTACTTTATTTATAAACTCATATACAGCATAAGGATTGCTATGATGATTTTCTGAAGTGGACTAACTTAAAGATACTGTGCTTTGAAGTTAAGGATGTGTAGCTCTATCCATCTCAATCTGTGGTTGTAGAAGGGTTTGTTACAGCACCAGAAGGTTGACAGTGAATAGAGGTGATGGCAGGGGTCTTTTCAGCATGTCTCAGGGGCTTGCTGAAGATGACTGCATGCATTGTGGGTCCTAGAAGGGTTCACCACTCCTGGTGCTTGGCAGGCCAGTGCAGTGAGGCAGCACTGAATGTCTGCAGGGCCCCTTTCACACAGCTGTATACCCTGCAGTGTCCTGAACCTTCTTTCCCTTAGGCACGCTCACTTGCCCCTTAGCAAAGGAGCAGGTGTTCCGCTCTCCTTTCAAAGGACTCTGTTTTGGTCTGTGTAAGGGATACAAACATAATTGCTCACACAAGAAGTAAAGTATGTCAAAAGCAAAAGAAATCCCCATAAAATGTCAAACCCTTCAAGAAGATACCCTGGATGTGTACATTCCAGTAAAATTACAGAATCACAGAATCACACAGAATCACAGAATGTTAGGGATTGGAAGGGACCTCGAAAGATCATCTAGTCCAATCCCCCTGCCGGATCAGGTACACCTAGATCAGATCACACAGGAACGCATCCAGGCGGGCTTTGAATGTCTCCAGAGAAGGAGACTCCACCACCTCTCTGGGCAGCCTGTTCCAGTGCTCTGTCACCCTCACTGTAAAGAAGTTTTTTCTCATATTCAAGTGGAACCTCCTGTGTTCCAGCTTGAACCCATTGNAGAGGGGGAGGAGAACCTCTCTTGACCTACTGACCACCCCCCTTCTGATACACCCCAGGATGCCATTGGCCTTCTTGGCCACGAGGGCACAGTGCTGGCTCATGGTCATCCTGCTGTCCACCAGGACCCCCAGGTCCCTCTCCCCGCCAAGCTTGTTTGCTTGCCTTTTACTGAACCTGAATAGCCATTGCATTACATTAGCTTTCTCATTCTATATCGTTTGACTTGATCCAAGTGAACACCTCTGCCATAATTTATGTGCATTCCTTACACTGGCATTCAAAAGTAATTTCATACAGATGAGTGATTTAAGTTAATAGCTTAATGACTTCCCATGATTAAGTTAATGTATTTGTTATGCAATGAAATAAGGAATATAATGTGAATATTGAAGTGTCACAGTCAAATTCTACTTTTTCCTCGGTTCCAGCTACAAGAGCAGGCTTTGTACTAGAGTTCTGAGTAACAACTGTGTGTAGGGGAATGCCCAGGGCTGCCCAGCGTTCTGTGCAGTCATCGCTATTTCCTATTTCACAGCTATAAAGTCTGCTTTTTTGTTTTGGCAAATAAACATTTGGCTGGCTTTCATTACTTATGTTTATCAGAGCCCTTATGCTTTTGCATAAATCATTAAGATTAATTTTTAATGTGACCTAGATAAACAGAATCTCATTGTACATTGTATGAAATTTCAGGTTAACTTCCTGTTTCATGAATACCTGTATTCATAAACTACATGAATACAACTCTGACGCTTGTCACACTCCTTGCTTTCATGCTTTGAAAGACAAGTTTGGAAAGGTACGCATGAGAAACCTACAACTGAGACCTGGGGCAGCAAGTTTCCCATTGCATTCCTAGAATACCAGAGGAAGAAGTATGCAAATCACTTCAAACCCAGACACTTTGGGCACAGCTTACAAATTCGTCTTTTCGGCATAAATCCTAGTTCAATAGCTTAATTATTCAACTGTAGTTTTGCACTTCTGCTACAAAAGGAAGGAATTTCAAGCACATTGTTTGTGAGCTGCTTACAAGCCCTCCCCTATGAACCTTGGACCTTTTTCTTAACTGCAGCAAAGCAGGCTGAGAACATACCACAGAGCAGCATGCTGGAATAGTTTTTAAATGTTAATGAATAATATGATCACTTTATTAGAGAACCCTTCTGTGATGTGTTTCCAGGCACTGTACAGGAATGTATTTGTGCACACAATGTTTTACTTGCTTAAGAGAACAAATGACTTTTGTGATATCCTTTGACCTTCTTTTTTCCCCTTTTCAACTTTTGAAGTTATTAATGTAAAACTTTCATGAAATGGGGCAGGGTAAGTGGCAGAGAACAACATTCTAAAGTCTACTATAAGTATTTTTAAAGAGCTGTGACTTATTCTGTATCCAAATGATTTCTGTATCCAAATGATTAAGGAGATCTTTTCTGTGTAACAGCATTAATCACTTCAATTATGTCCCTGAACTGCTTTCAGAGCTCTGATATCTCTTATTTCTTCATCTCCTATTATGTGTGACAGGAATGAAAAGTAGTTGTAATTATATAAAGTGAGCACTACTTCCCATTTTAGTTCATGAGATATATAAATTCACAATCCTATTTGTATCCGGCATTAAAATCTGGGTAACATTCTCACTTATGGGGAGGATACAACAAAATCAATGGGAATAATTCAGGTGTTTTTCCTTAAAACATGTTGGCAACTTGAAAAAAAAAAAGTGCTGTAAATTAAAACCACTCATCCAAGCAGCTGTAAATTGCATGTCTAGAACTTACTCAGAAAATGACTTCCTGTGGACCTCAGTGACCTTGTCATATTGTGAGAGCATGGCTTCAGACAGAGAGAAATTGCTTTTGAATAGCTGCTCTGAGAATGTACGGGCATCTCTGAACAGGAGACATGAGATAATTTAAAAACATTGAGAAGTTTTAAAACATAGGAAAAAGATACGAAAGCTTTTTGTGTACTTGGTGTTCTTGATTCACAGCTTTCCTGCTTGTCTCACGATTTTGTGTTTAAGGGTATAACTTCAAGAATCATTCTTTTAAAAAAAATAAATCTCAGCTTGTTTGGCGGGAAGGTTATTAGCTGTCATTTATGTAAGGGCTTCCAGTTGTCAACTTAATTGAACTAACATGCAAAAGTAATAAGGCTTTCTTACCCCAACATTTTACTCTTGATATAAAGTCAACTTAAAGCCAAACTCAGGTTTTCTGGGAATCCAGATCACATGTGTGTAATGGTTGCAAGCCATACTGGGGAAATATGCTGCTCTGCAGCAGCTTCTTTTTTTGTACTTGTTTAACTTATAGTAAAAATTACCTATTGAAAAGACATTATTTCAAGGCATAGCACTCAATTTTAAATTCCTACATTCTGTGAAATTTATCCTCTTTTTGCTGAAAACTATTTGTAGCAAAAATAATCCATGTGACTTAATAGACAATTCAAAGAAGATTTAAAGACCCCTATTTCCTTTTTTTTTTTTTTTTTTTTTTTTTGGCAATTCGCCCCTGACTTGGTCTACAAGGCAGACAAGTTAACAGAACCGAACTGTGAATTGTCTTGTTTCTTGATAGAAGTAATTGTATTTGCAATTTGAAGGATTTGTTGCCTCTTCTCTACTGTTTCCTGAGTATCTACATGTCATGGTTTAGGCCCAGCCAGCAGCAAACGCTGCATGGCTGCTTGCTCACTCCACCCTTGGTGTAATGGGGAGGCGAAAATACAATGAAAGGCTTATGGGTCAAGGCAAGGACAGGGAGAGATCACTCACCAATTATGGTCATGAGCAAAACAGACTTGACTTGGGGAAAAAAAATAAATTTATTTTGTTACCAATCAAATCACAGTAGGATAATAAGAAATAAAACCGAATCTTAAACCACCTTCCCCAGCCCCCTCCCTTCTTTCCACACTTAACTTTGCTCCTGATTTTCTCTACCTCCTCCCTTCCAGCAGCACAGGGGGACAGGGAACAGGGGTTGTGGTCAGTGAATCACACATTGTCTCTGCTGCTCCTTCCTCCTCAGGGGGACCACTCCTCACACTCTTCCCCTGCTCCACTGTGGGTTCCCTTCTATGGGAGACAATCTTCCATGAACCTCTCCAATGTGAATCCTTCCCACAGGCTGCAGTTCTTCAGAAACTGCTCCAGTGTGGGTCTATCCATGGTGTGCAGTCCTTCAGGAAAAGGCTGCTCCAGTGCCGGCTTCCCACAGCATCACAGCCTCCTTTGGGCACAGCCACCTGCTCCAGCATGGGGTCCTCCCTGGGCTGCAGGGGGATCTGCTCCCCCATTACCCTCCATGGCTGCAGGGGCAGAGCTGCCTCACCATGGGCTGCACCAGGGGCTGCAGGGGAATGTCAGCTCCGGCACCTCCTCCCCTTCCTTTCTTCACTGACCTGGCACCTGTGTAGTTGTTTCTCTCACATCCCACTCCTCTCTGCTGCGGGATCCCAGTGGGTTTTTTTGCCCTCTTAAATACATTATCCCAGAGGCGCTACCACCATCGCTGAGTGGCTCAGCCTTGGCCAGATGCAGGTCCCACTTATAGCTGGGGAAGATTCTAGCAGCTTCTCCCAGGAGCCACCCATGTAGGCCCCCCCTTCCTCCCCCCTGCTACCAAAACCCTACCACATAAACCCAATACACTACAGTAATAGCCTTGGTATCAGAAATGATTTGGAGGTGTAGCTCAAAGAAGCACCATTTCCTTCAGACAGTTTTGCTATGGGCTTAGATATGTCCAGCTATTCTAACTCAGGTAAACCTGTGCAAGTGCCTTTTTGCACACCTTGAAGTGTTCTTGGATTCAACGTCTACAGAACTTGCCCTCTGGATCTTTTGCAGGTTTTCAAGTTTCAAATTTGAATCTTTCCACCAGCACTAACGCTATGGTAATGCCCAGAGTTTAAGGTTGTCAGGTGCTATATAAATTCAGATGCTATCTGTGCTAAGGGACTTAAAACTTATTTCACACAGTACCCAACTTCCTATAACAGCCATTTCAATGGACAAGAGAGAATGGAGAAAATAGCAATACAGTAATCTGCTTAGAGAAGCTGTTAAGGCTACAAATGTCATGGTCAGTTCATTTTCAGCACAGGTGGTAAAAATCTCATATGAAGAACGGATGGGAAAAACTAGTGAGATTCTAGGCTGCTGACTTCCCGTTGCATACACAAATGCAGCTGATAATATGCAGTATATTTCACCTGCAGATGCCCAAGTTTTCTCTGAAAATGAAAAGCAAGTTTCATGTCCACCTATAGGATAGGGAAAATGATAAAAGGGTAGTATAATAGCCTGCCCACACTTACACTGTAGGGGAACATCAAAGGACAGAATTCTTTCTGATTTGCATACTGACTATTTGCAACACACTTTGTTCTTACTCTCAGCTGCAATCAAACTAATAACATGAATCTCCTACTGACTTGGGACAAAAGTATTAACCCAGAATTATTCATCACCGCTCCCTTCAATCTGTCTTGAAATCTAAGCGCAAAAAACGTTCCAGTATCTATGCTACAAATTCAAAACAACTTATTATGCTGTGTGAATCAGCTTCATAAATTACTTTGAGGAGCAGTGTAGTCTAGATTCCAGTGCCAGTGTTCGTATGTTGCGGACTTTCGTATTTGGTGTTCAGACCTGCCTGCTTCTACAAACAAGCGCAAGAATTCAGAAAGAAAAACAAGTCAAAAGCATTTTAGTACAGCATTTATCCTCACGGTAGTAAGCAAAGTAAGTAGATAGAAGAGACACTTAACTGAATCAGAAGATAAGTTCTCAGATACTTTGTTAGTTGCCAAAAAGTCTCAAGTGTTTGTAGCTTTCTGGTTTAACATAATTTTAATGAATCAGCCACCAGGAAATCATGTGATAAATAGCTTGTGGGTAGTCTTGTAGGTTAAGGCTTGTATCTTAGGAGTAATAAGATATGTTTGTCAGGTGTCTCACTGCTGACATAATGATACAACTCAATTTTGCAGGAAGTACCCTGTTATAAAGCTGTCAAAATGCAGTTAGGTCTATACATTACTCCTTATGTTATTTAGATAAAAATCTGATAAATTCAATAGCAGCAGCAGACTTATAAGTAGGCATCGTGGTACACATACTAGATTCTTTAAGGCCGTGGGCTTGGCTAGCTTAGCTGCAGATGAATAAAATTATTTCTTATGTGAGTTAAATGTTCAGTTATTAAGAATATTAATGTGGAATTTCTTCATAATTCTAAATTTAGTTCCACAAATTGAGCTGTGCCAGTCATACAGCCCTGATGCACCACCAGTTGCTGGATCAATCTTTAGGTTAAACATTTCCCTTGAGGATCTTTGGACTTCATGAGCTCCTAAATGGGTTTGTATCTATCCCTGAACAGAAACTAAACGGTTAGTTTGCATTTTGCAGAAAGTTAATGCTGACATCTAATGGTGGGTTTTTTCATGTACAAAAACCTGACATTTTCTGTTATAAAGTGATTTATTGTGGAAAAAAAAAAGCACCAATAATAATTCTATGCTTTTTAAATGCTTTTACTGTCTTAATTAGAAAAGATAAATTGGTGATTTAATGCATTTCCCCTAACATTCTTATAATTAAAATACCTAAATATAATATTTCTCATAGTTCTGTTATTAGGTAAATTGCTAAGTAATGTAGTGCAAAAGATTTAAAAATATTCTGGTTACATTATTTTTGCATTAAGCTATTTTTATTTCAACTATTAGCCATGATAAAGCAGTGACTAATAGTCACAGGTCTCGAAAGCTAAAGGAATTTCAATGAGCTTATTCAGTATCTTACTTCAGTATTTAGCTATGTACTACCATATATAATCAAAACTGTCTTTGCTTCCTATAGTTTCTCTAAATGAAAACTTCATTTTTGTTTCAGTGCTTTTAATGGAAAGGTTTTTTCCATTATGTTAACACAAGTTCTTCAGTTTCTGGGTCTTAATATTTGTATACTGAACTAGGGGATCTTCTCATTTCACTTTGGAGAGGAATTTTTTAGTTTTAACTGAACATTAGGGGTTTTTTATTTTTTTTTCTTGAAGCACTGCAGGTTTGTCACTCCTGGTGTTCAGACAGGATGCACTGCTTTCATTACATTAAGTGCTTTCAGGTATTAGGCTGGGGCATACAATTCATGTGCTGTGAGCTATGGTAAGATGTGTGGCATTTTTTGTGGTAAGATGACCGGCTTTTTTTGCCCTTTTCCCTGTACATGTTATAGACAGTCCCATAACAAGTTTTCTTATTGCAGAAAACCATCACTGGAGGTGTTCTCACTCCTGTACTTTTCCTGTGTAATATTCCATTTGTTTTTCAATATGTACTCCAGGTTTTAAGTTCATTGCACTTAGTGTTTTGTGGTCTGTGACAGCGGCATGTGCAGATGTTCTGCAGATCCTCCAGATCTAGGCTGTTTTTGAACAGTCTGTAAAAGCAGGAAGCAGGTCTCAATGACATGGACTATCACTTTTGGTTTTATTTGGCTGTGTTGCTTGGCAGGATTTCTGCAGAATGTTAAATTATCTCTTGCAGAATCTTTCTAGCTCTCACTATCTTTTTAAATTAACAATGATCAGCAATGAGTTGCATAATACAATGTTTCAAATAGATATTAAGATCTCATTAGACACATTTAGATAGTTCCCATGGTGTCCTTCATTGTCAAGTCACCTTGCGTCATCCATGTATTATTATCAGTGAATGTTAAATCCTTATTTCTGCTTAACTGGATCAGAATTCAGACAGTGTAACCTGCTGTGAGGCAAGATGGCAGTCTTAAGTGGGATCTTTCCATATGCTCCTTTCTGATCCCTCATCCTTGTGCTTCCTAGGTTTCTGTTCGCCTGGGATGAAGTCTCATCGCTGCAGGAAGGACCCATATTTTAAGTGTATGATTTCTATATCTTATTTTCCATTGTTCGCATAGATTGAGGTCTTTTCAAACTTAGTGACTCTATGATTCTATGCACAGCACACTGCAAGATTCCTTTTTGCCGCCTTTACCCATTTATATTATCCTCAAGTACCCCCAAATACTTGAGAATATAGAAACCCAACTGATAACCAGTGTCCAAACTTACAAGCATGCTGTTTTAGTTGTGCTGAACAGAGTGTTGACACGTACTTTCTTAATATTGTTCTGCAGTTTTAACCTTCCCTAATTCAAATGAATCTCAATGTCATACTATTTCTAAGTTCCCCACTGGGTGAAAATTATAGCCGAGTGACTTGGGCATAAGGAAATTAAATTCCCTTTTCAGTATGGCCAGTGGAGAACAGCATAGCTATTACCATGCATGAGATCATATAATTTGTGTGCAAATGTCTATTTGTATTTGCAAACAAATATTTCCAACTGCATTTCATATGCTCAAAGCATTAAGCAGAAGGCAAAAAGAAACTGGCCCCAAGGAATGCTTTTTGTGCAATATAGAAAAAAATGTAATAGTCTCTAATTTCAATACATCAAATCAGGCCCAGTGCTTTACATTTTGTTTATAAAATGTTTTCTTGGATTTCAGCTTTTCATAGATGTAATTGCTCTCTGAAACAGTCATATTTCTAATACTTACATAAAACTTGTCTTATAAATTAAATTAAATTGGAAATGTGTACCAAGTGTTAAACCTAGTATTTTTTTGCATCTAGTTACAAAAACACATGCTTCTCTTTTTTTTGTGCCTTTGTTCTGGCTAGGAAAAGGAATTGAAAGATATTGTTCCACACTTTATTTATAGATAAAAACTTTCACAATCTTAATCTTTGAATAGCAGCAGGTGTTTTTTAAGGTCTGCAGATGAATTTAGTAATGAACTAATGCACTAGTGTTGAGATTTAGTTCTCAGATTTTAATCTAACAAGATTACAAATAAAGCCTAATAGTTTTAATAGCAGTTATGATGGACCTTTCTTGGTTTTCTTCTCTGTAAATGTCTTCCAAACTTTCACTGTTCCTCTTGCTTCTAAAGAGTGTGGGTGTTGCGGTTTAACCCCAGCCAGCAATATCCACCACAGAGCTGCTCACTCACTGCCCCCACAGTGGGATGGTGGAGAGAATAAGAAGAGTAAAAGTGAGAAAACTTGTGGGTTGAGATAAAAACAGTTTATGTAAACTAAAAGCTGTGCACACAAGCAAAGTGAAACAAGGGATTAATTCACTACTCCCCATCAACAGGCAGGTGTTCAGCCATCTCCAGGAAAACAGGGCTCTGTCATGTGTAACAGTTACTTGGGAAGACAGAATGCCATAACTCCAAATGTTCCCCCCCCACACACCTTTCCTTCTTCCCCCAGCTTTATATGCTGAGCGTGATGCCATATGGTATGGAATATCCCTCTGGTTGGTTGGTGTGAGCTGTCCCAGGTTCGTCCCCCCCCAACTTCTTGTGCCTCCCCAGCTTTCTCACTGGTGGGGTGGTGTGAGAAACAGAAAAGGTCTTGACTCTGTGTAAGCACTGCTCGGCAATAACTAAAGCATCCCCCCTGTGTTATCTACACTGATTTCAGCACAAATCCAAAACATAGCTCCATACTAGCTGCTATGAAGAAAATTAACTCCATCCCAGCCTAAATTAGTACAGTGGGCTACATAATGGCACTGTTGATGATGGGCCTAAAAGAGCCATTGATTAGATTCAAATGGCTTTTGTGTTCTTTCCAATTCTGAATAAAAAAATTGAAATTCAAAACACCTGTAGAGCAGTTTTATTTCAACAATGTTGGATCATGTTACTTCATCCTATACTTTTATTCAACTTCATCATTTTTGTCTTCTGTTTGTTACATTTAAAATGAGTCATGTTTACCATTACCAAAGTAAACTACTTTCTAGCATGTCAAAATTAAATGAGAAAGTGGAAATGATTTGGTATTTCTTACTCAAAAGGTTTGTCCAAGTTGTTCCCCTAAAACATCTGGTTTTCTAAAAACTGTTTCTTCTTTGGTTATCCTTCTAAGCAAACCAAGACCTATAGCTACTGAAACCAACATAATACAATTTTAGTTAAGCTAAGACAAATTAAAAATCCTGTTGAGAGCAATGCATAACTAGACTTGGATCCTTCACAATAAAACAAAGCATTTCCAAAAATCCCACATGATTAGGCAGAATATACAGAAGTGGTATCACTAGTCTGAGGTCCACTGGCACCACCTAAGCAGTGATATTTCTGAAAGGCTCACAATGAATATTCACTGCATGTGAAAGTATGTTCATGATTTGTCTGGTACCTTGTAAGTGAAGTTAGATGCAGCAGATTGTATATATGGCTGTTGTGATATACCTTAGAAACATTCAATATCTGGTAGCTGATGGGGTCTCCTTTAATACCACTGAAATTTGGTAGGCTTCAAAATATATTTTGGTGAGAAAAAAGTAACCTGAAGAATAACTTATGAAACCATGGAAACAGTGGCAATAAGAGAGACAACAGAGAGTAGGTGTGGACAAGTGATGTATTGGAAGCCATTGTAAAGTAGTAGTTCTGGATTTTAAGTCTGTTGTCAGCACAGTCAAGTATTTCTTGGAGGTGAGGAAATAAAAAGGGTAGACTGCAAGTGTGTTTGCATATTTATTCACTTCTGTGCATCTTACCTTCTGTGAACTCTTAAGTGCATCTGAGCATTTAGGGCTTTCAGGGCACAGTGACCACTGAGGAAAAGAGGAAATGCAAGAAGATGCTGGATGTAACTGAATAGAGATTTGATTCTTTTAAATACAGTTTACCTTTAGAAGCTAGAGATTACATTGCCTTCAAAGGCATAGTCTTTAGAATGAAAATATTTCTAGGAGTGGTAGACCTGTACTAGTGTTTGCTATCTGTGTTGCAAGCATGAGTGTAAAACAAATGCAGGCATTTCTACTTTATCATTGAAGTTTGCTGTGTTCACAGTGAAACTGGTTGGTGTGAGGGCAGATCTGCACTGGGATATAGTTTATTTTTTTTTAAGTATACTGTGAAAACAAACATGAAAATCAGACAGAAAAAAGGGGGAACAGCAAAAAAGGAAGGGATTCTGAAACCAGACAATTAAATACTGTGGGGGGATGCTGGGAAATAAAACTACTGCAATAAAAAATGTTTAACATGCATACTTAATTGAGAAAGCTGGATAAGATTTCAAGAAGGCTCTTACCTTTTGGAAGAGTTCTTAGAAGTAGAAATTGCAAAAAAAATACTTCCACAAGATGAGAATATCCAAGTCCTAAATTTCAGCCTCTTTACTGCTTCAGTATATAAAAAGCTAAAACATGTAATAGAAAAAAATACATAAATCCAGTGCCACAAACATGAAACATTCTGATAGCTTTTTTAAAAAATGTTGAAATAAGGAAGTGAAGCATTTGACCTTCTCTAATCCTTACTAAAAGTTAACGTAAGAGTGACTGAGTTCTCATTTCTGTAGGTCCAGTGTTCTTTCTTTGGGATTAGAATTCCCTGGATGGAAAGTAAAGGCATTAACATAGCACACATACTGGTAGTGATGCATCCTTGTTCTTGCTGGAGCACTGGAAGGTGCAGAGAAAAAGGTTGCAAAGGCTGCCTTTGTAAGCGTCCCAATATAGAGAGGAGAGGTGGTTTTGAACAGAAATCCATCCTAGAATTGAATTCTTAGTTCTCTAAATTGCCTCCTGGCTAGGCTAAATAAAACAACCTCATTGTACTGAAATAAACTTTTGTGAATGCTCTTACAGTGCCAGAATTTTTTAGATAATATGACTTGTTCTGCAGTTACAGTTGATCTTTACAGTCAGTGCAGCACATCAGGAAAGTGTACACCACACTATCAAAGCTGGTGAGAAATTTTGCATGTTATTTCCAGGCACTGGTTGGAGTTCTCAGCTACCTGCCCAGGCCATGTTTGCAGACAGGAGGGAAAAAGAAAAAAAGAAAAGAAAAGAAAAAGGATGGAAACAAATTCTCCTGTCTTTGATAAGCACTCAGAAGTCTGGGAGAATGCTGATGCCTTACCCTATTGATCTGCATGTCAGTCCACAGATGTCCTTTTTCACTTTTCTGTCCACAGAAAGTTAATGTAATTAAATTTTTACAACCCATAAATTACCAGTGATGAGTGAGCAGCCTTAAAAGAACTATTGCACCCAAAAGGCGCATAACCAACTGTTAGATTCTTCAACAGCACAACTGAACTTAGCTGAATTCATGGAAACACAACAAAGCAAAGTATCTATTCTCGTGTCTCAGAAGGCTCTGTCTGCTATGCTGTCCTCCCTTCTTGTTGCTTCGATGTTGCAGGGTGTCCTTTCTCATGACTTGCCTCAGGTCTTAACTGTTCAACTCTCTGCTGAAAGTAATACATTACTTTTTTCAGATAAATTCCCTTTTTAAAACGGATACTTGATGTGTCTCTGTAGGAACCTGTTAGTGCTTTGTTTCTACATTAAAAGACTAAAGTTCCTATGTCAGTAATCTGTCAGTCGGTGTATCTGCTTTTGGGATATGTCCTGAAGGATTTTCAGAGACACTGGAATTAGCTAGGAATAAACTGTTACGAGTAGGATTGTGTGATGCGGCTCACCCGCGGCACATCTGTATGCCTAAATCTGTTTCTGTCAGTAAATCACAAGCGTCAGCCCGACTCTGAGTTTAGGAGCACCTCCCAGACGTTTCGGGGCAGGGCAATCCAGTGCGGAAGGCCAGCCCGTGCGGAAGGAGCGCAGCGCCTGCCGCGCCTCCGGGGATGCCCGGCACGGACCCGACCCGGCCCGGCCGCCGCAAGACCCGGCTCCGCCGCCCGCCCCGGCTTCCGCGCCGCGCCGCGCCCGTCCCCGCTTTCGGTTTCACTTGTTCCGGTTTAGGGCAGCGTTTCCTCATGGTTTTCGTGTCCTGAGAAACTTGGGCAGTCCCTGGATGCCCCCCAAACTGAAAGAGGTAAAGCCTGCAGCGGTAAGCGGATGCCATTCTTCGCTTCTTGCTAATACATGCAAATAGCAGAGGTACAAAACCAATGTACTGATCAGGAGTTTGGGTGAATTCCTTGACCTTGGGTTTCTCTTAACTTGCAAGTTCGCAAAGTCGGTGCCACTGCTGTTTGCTTAATGAGTTTGCTTTGGTGCTCGTGCCCGGGTGTGATGTCCCCAGCTGGCAGGAGATATTTTTGTGTTTTTTAAAAAAATAAAAGGTACTATAGGTGAAGTAGGAATGTCCCTCCCAGGTTGATGCTGGAGGCTCCTCTGCTAAATTCTCCAGTTTTTTAAAAGTTCTTGCTCATAACATTTAAACTGTTGTTCTTTCGTCCATTAAAAACTATTCTGTGACACAGTCCCTTAAGTCTGATAATGGATGTGTGCTTCACTGGATCCCAAACAAAAGCATAAAGCACCTAACGATGACTTCAGACTTCCTGCAATGAATCAAGCAGAAAAAGGCAGCCCTTCAAGCCTCACTCAAAGTCAGCTAAAGAACTTGGTTTGTGTTCTTGCAGTTTCTTTTGCCTTTCAAACTTAAAGATGAGGGGGCAACAACTACCAAGGAGCCTGGCAGCTATCTGTTCAGCCTAAACCAAACCCTCAGTAGGATGCAGGCCCAGAGGTAAAGCTTTTGATACAGACAACCCCCCCCCCCCTTCTTTTCCTTAGCTTTTCCAGCAGGCAGGACACGTGGTCCTTTATCTTCCTCAGCTACGGGGATACAGGTGCAATTTTCAGCAGCAGCTGTAGCAGGTCAGGCTGTCTGCAGAACTATCAGGTTCAGTTATTTCCTACCTCTTCCCCTTCCCTGTTTGCAGTGGCAGGTGAGTGGAGAGTCAGGCTGTGTGATCTGCAGGAGATGGGTTAGGCTCAGTTGATGCAGTACCTACCAGAGAGTTGCTTTTTTCATTAAGGTTNAACCTGTTAGTGCTTTGTTTCTACATTAAAAGACTAAAGTTCCTATGTCAGTAATCTGTCAGTCGGTGTATCTGCTTTTGGGATATGTCCTGAAGGATTTTCAGAGACACTGGAATTAGCTAGGAATAAACTGTAATAAACTGAGTTACGAGTAGGATTGTGTGATGCGGCTCACCCGCGGCACATCTGTATGCCTAAATCTGTTTCTGTCAGTAAATCATAAGCGTCAGCCCGACTCTGAGTTTAGGAGCACCTCCCAGACGTTTCGGGGCAGGGGAATCCAGTGCGGAAGGCCAGCCCGTGCGGAAGGAGCGCAGCGCCTGCCGCGCCTCCGGGGATGCCCGGCACGGACCCGACCCGACCCGGCCCGGCCGCCGCAAGACCCGGCTCCGCCGCCCGCCCCGGCTTCCGCGCCGCGCCGCGCCCGTCCCCGCTTTCGGTTTCACTTGTTCCGGCTTAGGGCAGCGTTTCCTCATGGTTTTCGTGTCCTGAGAAACTTGGGCAGTCCCTGGATGCCCCCCAAACTGAAAGAGGTAAAGCCTGCAGCGGTAAGCGGATGCCATTCTTCGCTTCTTGCTAATACATGCAAATAGCAGAGGTACAAAACCAATGTACTGATCAGGAGTTTGGGTGAATTCCTTGACCTTGGGTTTCTCTTAACTTGCAAGTTCGCAAAGTCGGTGCCACTGCTGTTTGCTTAATGAGTTTGCTTTGGTGCTCGTGCCCGGGTGTGATGTCCCCAGCTGGCAGGAGATATTTTTGTGTTTTTTAAAAAAATAAAAGGTACTATAGGTGAAGTAGGAATGTCCCTCCCAGGTTGATGCTGGAGGCTCCTCTGCTAAATTCTCCAGTTTTTTAAAAGTTCTTGCTCATAACATTTAAACTGTTGTTCTTTCGTCCATTAAAAACTATTCTGTGACACAGTCCCTTAAGTCTGATAATGGATGTGTGCTTCACTGGATCCCAAACAAAAGCATAAAGCACCTAACGATGACTTCAGACTTCCTGCAATGAATCAAGCAGAAAAAGGCAGCCCTTCAAGCCTCACTCAAAGTCAGCTAAAGAACTTGGTTTGTGTTCTTGCAGTTTCTTTTGCCTTTCAAACTTAAAGATGAGGGGGCAACAACTACCAAGGAGCCTGGCAGCTATCTGTTCAGCCTAAACCAAACCCTCAGTAGGATGCAGGCCCAGAGGTAAAGCTTTTGATACAGACAACCCCCCCCCCCCTTCTTTTCCTTAGCTTTTCCAGCAGGCAGGACACGTGGTCCTTTATCTTCCTCAGCTACGGGGATACAGGTGCAATTTTCAGCAGCAGCTGTAGCAGGTCAGGCTGTCTGCAGAACTATCAGGTTCAGTTGTTTCCTACCTCTTCCCCTTCCCTGTTTGCAGTGGCAGGTGAGTGGAGAGTCAGGCTGTGTGATCTGCAGGAGATGGGTTAGGCTCAGTTGATGCAGTACCTACCAGAGAGTTGCTTTTTTCATTAAGGTTTGTTTTAAATTGTCTTTTGCAGTCCTTTGTGGACACCTTTGCAATGCTTTAGGTCTCCTTTTCCCCACTCCCATTAGATTTTACTAATGTGTCTCCCTAGAGGGCCAGGTTTCTCCCATAGAGGCACTCACAGGGTTCCCTTCTGGCCACTATAACATGACTTTTTGTAACTGGAGCAGACCTAATGCATGCCCTGTGAAAAGGCAGGTCACCTACAGCGTCAAACTCTGCTGGGATCTGACTTGCTAAACTCCTGTTCTGCTGCGGGTTGCAGTGTCAGTTCTTTAGAGTGTTTTGCTACAGTAGTGAAAACTCTCCTCTTTTAAAAACATCCATTCCAAAGGCTTTTTCTTTTTGTGTACAAACGTGCTAGTTTTATTTCTTGTTTAATTGTTTGCTATTGAGAAATAATCTAATGTGCTCAAAGCTAGATTGTGTTAATTAAACACAGTTTCTAAGCAAAGGAAAATGTGAGCTGTAGAACTGAGAAAACTCATATTCCTGGGAGTCAGTCTTTTACGATCTTCTAGATTCCTCTTAAGTCTAGTAAGGTTAAACTCCTTTCTGTAGCCTGTTCTGTAGAGGGGCACTGATAGCCTTCTCTATCTGGGAGCCCATCATGCTGAGACTTAACTCATTGGTAAATTGAGGTTGGCAAGAAGATTCCAAATTTCCTGGCAGAAGGCCATGACAGATATGTATATGATATGTATAGATGGAGATTATGGAGGCACTCAAAGCTTCAGGGGTGAAAGTATGAGCTTTATATTTTTTAAAAAATTAAAAACTGAAGCAGAGGAACCTAAGCTTACTGTTTTCTGCTACAGCATGGAAAAATATTCTGGCAAGCACTCCCAAAGTATTTGTTCTTCTACTAAATATGAATTCAGTAGAGAATGATATGGAAGATACACTGGACTCTTCTATTTATTAGCAGAAATACTATTTAATGAGCCAAGTTCTATGACTCAGCAGGCTAGTCAAACCCTTCTGAGCTCTTACAGCTCTATTCTGGTCGAATTTTTGTGGAATTAATTTTCTTCCTTATCCAGTAAAGCTGTATTACAAGATCACCAGGTGAATTTAAATCTCATGGATACTAACTTGAAACTGAATAAAATATGAAAAAGTCTGAGATTCATCAGAAATGTAATGCCTAAACAGGCAGAGCCATTGAATGTTAGAACACCAGTAGAGAGAGGCTGGTATCCTAATAGAAATTCTCAAAACATATGGGGTGGGGTATATAAATCCTTACGTGTGTAAGGTTTCCTGGAACTATTTGGATAAATGTATTGAATCTAGGGACAGTGTTTTGTCTATACCTTGGCTCTTTTCCATTTCCTTCTCTGATTAGGTTGGTAGTGATTTATTTTGCCTGCTCTTATTTTCTCATACTCCTTTCTGTAGCCTGGTATTCCTTCTTTTGCTATGAGATGGAAAGATGGTTAGAATTTTGTATAGCTCACTTGTAAAACAAACTGGCAAGAACTATAAAATAAATAAGTGGTATATTAGGCACTCTTACTGCATATAACTATAAACATTTTAAGTGTAGTTAAACTTGGAGAATAGTGATTAACATTGAGGGGCCTGTGTATAAATATTTATCAGTGTGGTTAAGCTCAGAGCTCAGTGATTAACACTGAGGGGCCTCTGTATAATTTGTCATGTTTATTGTATTTTATGCATGTTAAAGAAATGCAAAATTAATCAGAAAAGGGAAAATGGTTGGAAATCTGCACTGATAATAGAAAAAGTGGTGGTAGCTTTTTGAACATAATTGTTTTTACATCAGATAATACTATTGTTTTCAAAGAAAAATCTTAATTTACAGAGATTTAAACATACCTTTTCTGCAGAAATGAATATTGCTTTGTGGGTGAAAAATAGCATTTGCTTAGTATAAAACTTTTTTGAGACTGCCTTGCTTAGCCTTCAGTTTAAGATAGAAGTTGTGTCAAAAATTATTGTAATTTGTACTGTGTTTGTTTTGCCTTTGCAGATAGAACGATGGGAAGCGCTATTCTTTGTTGGAGCAGCTTATTTGTCAGACTGGTGTCTGTCTGCTTGCTGGGTGTATCAGTTGGAAAGCAATGTCAAATCCGAAATGAAATGGCTGACTGCAGTCACCTAAAGCTGACTCAAATTCCTTCTGATCTCCCAAGCAATATAACAGGTTTGGACATTTCTCATAATCAGCTAAGACAGCTAGGTCCTGCAAATCTGACCAAGTACAGCCAGCTGGTTTACTTGAATGCCGGCTACAATAGCATCTCTAAACTGCAACCAGAATTGTGCCAAAATGTGCCTCTGTTGCGGATTCTGAAGCTAGAACATAATGAATTGTATAAACTCCCTGACAGAGCCTTTGCTTCCTGCACCAACCTGACTGAGCTCAATCTAGGATACAACAGAATAAATATAAAAAATGATCCTTTCAAAACCCTAGAGGTAAGCTTTAGAAATGCACCTTTTCATGTAAGTAAAGCATAAATCGGGAATTTACTCTATTTTCCATTGTGTGTACAGAACAGCTGCCTACTTGCATCTAAAAATACCCTGCATATAGTCTTCCTTCATTGGTTTTTTCCAAAGAAAAGGCCTAATGGCTTCTTGTTTTAGAGCACACTGGAGTCTCAACCATCTTTATGAGTCAGTGCTCTCTGTCCCCTTTTCCCTATTGCATCCCATTGAGATACCTCTCCAAACAGGATTTGTCCTGAGAGAATAGCAGCAGCAGCAGATGACATGTAGGGCAAAGTGGATGGTGTGGATTCTGAGTTGCTTGGAGTTTAAAAATGGTAGCTAGCCTAAATTCTCAAGGTCAAGGTGTAATTAGTCAGGCCATGAAGGCTAGCGCTTGGGCTGAACGTAGCATCTCCCAGGGCTTTGGGGACTGAGAAAGAGTAAAAATCTTTTTACTCCACCTTTGTTCCTCCTGGTAGTTTCCATGTGGTTAAATACTCTTCTCTGTAGCGACTATGAGGTTGGTGGACCAGCCCAGGAAGCAGGAAAAGACTATTCCATTGTCTTTGCACCAAGCAGGGAATCATGCAATAGGAAGGGCCTAAAGACTAAAGAAAACAGATAATGTGTGGGTACTAACTGTTGTACAGTGTTCTAATGAGTGTGCAAATTATTTTGAACAAGTTCAAACTCTTCTGCTAAAATCAGTATTCCAGTTCTGTTACATAAAATGTACTTGCTTGCAACATAAGATTGCTGTCTCTCAAGTAAGTACAAATGGGTACAGACAGTTCAGGTGCTGGGAACAGAACTGAAGTTCTGGCCTTCCTCACTTTGTTGCTGCCCTGTTAGTAATGGAGGCGAGGTTTGAGGCACCTCAAGGCACATTCTGTGGGGTCACCTTCAGGGTAGAATCTCTTTCCCTGCAGGTGCAGGAGGAGTACTGGCACCTGGGCATGAGCTGAAGTATTACAAGGTGTACATCACTGCTCTTTGTAGGCTGTTACTGCACTTCTCTTCCCTTCCTCACTTCTGTTCATTGGGGTGGACTACAGTGAAGAGAGTGGAAAACAAGGTTTAATACTGCAATACTTGTAACTGCAGCCAGCTGTAGGCTTTTCCTTTTATCACTTTATCCGGAGCAGGAAGGCTTTCAGTGAATTAAGGAATTTTAGATGAAGTAATTAGTTGGTTTGCAGTAGATATTTTAGCAGGTTAAGTCCATGAACACAATGAAAGTTACTGGTGTGGAAGATACAGCTCCTGCAGGAGCTTGAAAGCTGCCATTTCTCTATTACAAATTTATTTTAATTGTAATATTGCAACTAATTTTTAATCAATTAGACTTTAATGCAATATTTCCAAATGTTTTTCTATTATAAAATAAAAAGAATTTTAAAATTTTCTGTTTGCATCTTTTCCCCAGAACTTGAGTATTTTGGACCTATCTCATAATTTTTTGAAATCAGCAAATTTAGGTTTGCAGCAACAGTTGAAGAACCTTCGTGAGCTCGTGTTGGACAGCAACCAAGTCACTGAGTTAAAAAAAGAAGACTTCCGTTTTCTAGGCAACACCTCATTAAATAGTCTTGATTTGTCATCAAATCCATTGAAAGAGGTAGGAAGCATTTCAACAGAAATTCAACAGGTGTAAGTATAAAATAGAACTATCCTGATTTATCCTTTATGATTGCATGGCACTTACATTACATTTTTGATCCACTGATGTCCAAGAGAAAACCGTTCTGTTGTATACAGCATTACTGCTGACCTCCAGCAGTGGTACACATAATTACTTTTCTCACACTGAAATCCACAAGAGTGGGTTCTGTGTAGATCAGAGATCTCGAGCAAGAACTAGATCAAGTAGCTCTGTGAAACCTTACCAGGAATTTTCTATGCAGGATTTGTGTTGAACAGCTGACATACTTTCTAAATGGGGAAAAAGTGCAATATTTTGCAAGGCTAGTTATATAATCTAGGTCTCATTTCCTAGTTAATCAAAGAGAGTGTTCATTTGCACCTGTGGTGTACCCCAAAGAGATAATCATTACAAAAAAGTATAGTCTTTTAAAAATTCAAGTGGGTGTTTTCTCTGCCACCAACCTCACTAATCTCTCTGACCCTCTTCTCAGTGTTAGAATTTGATTCTTTGAAGAGTGATGGCAAGTATTGCAGTTCTAAACTAGTTGACCCTCAGCTTATGGATACTGAATTTGTGTTGAATTATATTGTTTTTTTCCCCAGTTGATTGATCTTCAGAGAACATGTATATTGAAACTGCAAGCCTATTTTAAAGTGGCATAAGCTTGTCCCAGTGCTGAGAGGAAATCCCACCATCCTCTTTCCCTTGGCTGCTTCATCCCTCCCTCTTTCTGCTGCAAGCTTTAATGAGGCCATGCACTGTATCACTGAAGAAGCTCTACACAGTTTTTTGGCTTGGTTAGCTTGTAGTCAGGCTGATTCCTTATCTGGTTCACCATGTGACTGCATGTATGGCTATACTGGCACAAGGGTACAGTGTGTGGATAAGTAGGTGGGACTGGTACTTGCTTGGTCAGTGCTACTTTACGCTAGCTTAACCTGCTCTGATTTTACAGTAGTGCTGTCTGAAAAGCAGCCTGGTGCATTTGAAACATTCTGACAAATGGAGTATTTAATCATGCAGCTGATACCTGAATCAAGATGAGGGGCCAGCAGTACGGTGGAGGCTTGTGATTTATATTGTGAAAGAAAGCGTATGGTATCCCATTTCATGAGTGTAGCTTCTGCTCACACAGAGAAACTGGGTTTCTTCTTGGCTATCTGAAGGCCTGAATAACTTTTTTATAGTACATCTGGTTTTGCAGTATTCCTAGCAGAAACCAGTAAAAGAAAGCCGAAGAAAGAGATTATCTCAACTTCTGAGATACTTCTAGTGAAACAGTTTTGCTAGTTGGATACAAAAAATGTAATTAACTTGCATCTCACTAAGCAACCTTCTGTTTTCTTCTAAAATAAAATTATTATAATAATGTTACAAATTTTAGAACTATTATCACAAGACATATAAACTCCAAAAGGTGATTTTCTGAACTTGGCTGTGGAAAAATCTGAGAGTAGGAGTTATATTCTGCTTGAAAATCTCATTTGAAAACCTTTACAAATTTTGGCTTTATGGGGCTACTTTCTTACATAATCACCTTGTTTAGGTCAAAACTCTTTTCTTTTTCTTTCAGTTTCACACAGGATGTTTCCATGCAATTGGAAATCTGTTTGGCCTCATACTAAATGGTGTTGAACTTGGTGAAAATCACACTAAGGAACTTTGTGCAGAATTGTCAAACACAGCTATTCAGAACCTCTCACTGAGTCGTGTGAAGCTTTCATACATTGGCAAGTCAACTTTCCAGGGACTGCAAAGAACAAATCTTACAGTTTTAAACCTTTCCCAAAATTCTCTGTCTGTGATAGAAGATGACTCCTTTCAGTGGCTTTCAAGTTTACAATACTTAAACCTGAAGCATAATAACATTAATGTATCTTCACGGTTATTTTATGGATTATCCAGCCTCAAACATCTGAATCTAATAAATTCACTTACTGGGAAAATTGAAGATTTTTCCTTTCATTGGTTATACCACCTGGAGTACCTTATTATGGATAATAACAATTTTCCAGGAATTACTGCTAATATGTTCACAGGTCTGAACAACCTGAAATACCTGAGTCTCTCTAACTGCAACATAAACTTACACAGAATAACGAATAAAACATTTTCATCACTTGCTAACTCCAGTTTGCAGATTCTCAACCTAACAAAAACAAGAATCTCTACAATAGAAAGTGGGGCATTTTCCTCATTGGGACACCTGAAAATTCTTGATCTTGGTTTAAATGAAATTAGTCAAGAGCTCACAGGTCATGAGTTTAAAGGTCTCAATAATATACAAGTTATTTATCTTTCCTATAATAAAAACTTGACCTTGAGAAGTGAATCATTCATTTTTGTCCCAAGCCTTAGAAAACTGATGCTGAGGAAAGTAGGTTGCAGTAATCTGGCAGTTTCTCCTTCACCTTTTCATCCTCTGCAAAATCTGACTCTCCTAGACATTAGCAATAACAACATAGCAAACATAAAAGACGACTTGTTTGATGGACTTCACAAACTTGACATTCTTGATTTGCAGCACAATAATTTAGCCCGACTTTGGAAACATGCAAATCCAGATGGCCCTGTTCTGTTTTTAAAGGATCTTGTCAACTTGCATGTTCTTAATTTAAAATCAAATGGGCTTGATGAGATTCCAGTTCAGGTTTTCAAAGGTCTATTTCAATTAAAAAACTTGGATTTAGGATCAAATAACTTGAATTTCCTTCCAGCAACTCTGTTTGATGACCAAGCCTCTCTGAGTTCACTGAACCTTCAGAAAAACCTGATAACCTCAGTTGAAGAAAAAGTGTTTGGCCCAGCTTTCAAGAGCTTGAGAATACTAGAGATGGATTCCAATCCATTTGATTGCACTTGTGAAAGCATTGCCTGGTTTGCTGATTGGCTTAATGTGACCCAAGCATATATACCTGGATTGAGGTCCCAGTACCTTTGCAACACCCCACCTAAATATCATGGTAGTCTGGTGTTTCATTTTGATAGTTCAGCCTGCAAAGACAGTGCTCCATTTAAACTTCTGTTTGTGATCACTACTACTATTGTGATGCTAGTCGTTTTTATTGTTCTTGTCATCCATTTTGAAGGGTGGAGAATAGCCTTCTACTGGAATATTTCAGTAAATCGAATACTTGGTTTTAAAGAACTTGACAGACAACAGGAGGAGTTTGATTATGATGCCTATGTTATTCATGCAAGACAGGACAAGAATTGGGTGTCTAAGAATTTAATCCCTCTGGAAGACAATAAGCATTTTCATATTCATTTTTGTTTGGAAGAACGTGACTTTGAAGCGGGCATATCTAGATTTGAAGCCACAATTAACAGTATAAAAAAGAGCAGGAAGATCATTTTTGTTGTGACTGAACACCTCTTACAGGATCCCTGGTGCAAAAAGTGAGTAGGATATAAAATTTTATGTTAGAGACAAAATTTCTTAACAGACTTTTTTAACAAGGTAATCTTTTTTGCAGTGTAATTTAATCAAAAATACCATTTAAAAAAATGCCACTCAAATTCCACTTCAATGTATTTACTTAATATATCATAACTTCAGAACAACTCCTAAATTAATAAAGTTAATTTCTCCACATGTACACTAGTGGAGATATCTTTTTTCAAAAAGTCAAGCTGTCACCTGTACAGATTGCTTTCCTTAAAATTACATGTTTGAAAAAGAGCAAGAATGGGTGAGATCACTAGCATCCAAAGATGATTTTTAGTTGTCTTTAAATGAGTCTTTTCATCTTTCTTATGTAGTGATCTTGAAAAGAAAGGAACTTTGCTAAACAAGGTTATATCAAGACAATAGACTTAGATTACATTTTTAGAAGATTAATTTTTTCTTTAGTTAGAAGGTAACATAAGTAATTACAATTTTATATCATAGACATTAAGACCCCTGTTCGGGTCCAGTCTTTGAGTTTGCAGTGTGCTATTGTGTGAGCTATTAGAATAACTGTTTTTCATTTTATCCCTGCACATGAAAGAAAATGAATTTTTGTCTTATTTTTGCTTCAGTTTTAAGGTGTATCATGCTCTTCAGCAAGCTATTGAACAAAGTCGGGACTCCATCATATTGATCTTTTGTGATAATATCCAAGATTACAAGTTGTATCATGCACTTCACCTGAGAAGAGGAATGTTCAGATCTCGCTGCATCTTGAACTGGCCAGCCCAAAAACAACGAGTCAGTGCATTTAATCAGCAATTAGTGATGGCACTTAAATCTAATAGTAAAGTGCACTGAATTTTGAAAGTATGGATTTGAATTTTGGGGTCATTTTATTCCATATTTTCTATTATTGGAAAACAACTGAGCCTTCAGGAAAACCTGAAAAAAGTTTGTCATGCTGGAAAGATATGTAAGAGTCACTGTAATTTAGAGTTACTATGTCTATATTCATGTTTTTGATTTTATTTTAATTCACCTGCACTGAAGTGGCATGTTAAAATGGATCATGACTGACAGTCATTTCAGCCTGCGTATTGAAAAATGTGTCAGAAATTCTGAAAAGCAGGGAGAAGGATAATAACTGCCCAAAAGAAATAGTTTTAAACCATATCAGAAATACTATTATGACTACAGTTACAGGTAGAAGGGAAGAAAAACTTTAAAAGTAGATTAATTTCAGATTTTTTGTTTCCTTTTTCTTTATGACTGTATATAGTTTTGTCTTTGACAGCTAAAAAGAAAAATGTAAATAAATCAGATAGAATTCTGTAGTTTAATTTTTTATATATTAATCTAGTTTATTTTTTCCTTCACATACTTTACAGAACATGGGCTTGATGGCAATTGCCAGAGCATTAATGTTCAAACATATGGGTTAGTACCTTGATCTGGAGCGAGCTGAGAACCAGCAAAGTGTCTTCTGAAAGGATGTTCATAATGATCGAGACTGGTTGCAATTTTATGTAGTCACAGAATCACAGAATGTTAGGGATTGGAAGGGACCTCGAAAGATCATCTAGTCCAATCCCCCTGCCGGAGCAGGAACACCTAGATCAGATCGCACAGGAACGCATCCAGGTGGGCTTTGAATGTCTCCAGAGAAGGAGACTCCACAACCTCTCTGGGCAGCCTGTTCCAGTGCTCTGTCACCCTCACCGTAAAGAAGTTTTTTCTCATATTCA